>LPNX011186895.1:41136-73401 GCA_001517045.1 Pseudotsuga menziesii | reverse complement strand
GGGGGAGGGAATGGAAACAAAACTAAACAGGGGCAGGGGGGGAGTGGGAGACTCAAAATTCCTTTGTTCAGAGTATGACGGTAGGGCGGGCCAGGCAGCAAATGAAACTGACTCATGGGAATGTGATCATAGCTGTAATACTAGGAATGTTGCTGCAAATGTGAAATACTTGGAGGAGGTGGACACTTTTGGCACTGATGGGATCCAAGGAAGACACATTGCAGAGTACTCTGAACAAAGGCGACCCAATGTGGGGATGTTGCCAAACTATTTTTTGTGGGGTGGTGTCTAGGGACACCATTATGGTACGATCTTGCGGATTTTTGGCAAGCCTGAGAAAGTAAATGCTCGATGGTGCTTTCAATTTTAGAGAGTCTGAAAGCACGAAGAAGACTCTAGTGGGGGCTCTTTTTTGTTGGTAGTCTCCTGTGCCCAAAAAAGGATAAAAGTATACATAGGAGAGCTCGCTCATCCTAGAGGGGATGAGATACTTCTTTACCATTGGTAGTCCAATCAGGCCGGAAAAGGTTAAACCTATACTGGCTAGACGGTCATTCAAATACTTTTATGAGCATGAACGAAACCAAGTTTGCTCGACAATATTTTCTTGTTGAGATGACTGGAAAAGAGCTTAACGACCACCGGTGGTGATATTTTTCGTAAAGTGCGGCCCCTCTGCTCGAGAAAGCATAAAAGTATGCAAAGGGGAATGGTATTGGCTTGAGTGTGCCAAGGAGGTCCTTTTCATGAAATGGTCTACATGGTCTGCAAAAGGAGATAAATGAGACGATGTAGATGCCCTTCCCTATATTTTAGCGAGCGGGAAAGGAGGCAGCTGCGCTCAGCAATATTTTCATTGTTTTAAGGAGTCAGAAAAGAGCTTAAATGAAACTCCAAAGTGGTCAACCAATTGTGGTGGCACATGCAGTGCCCCATGTCAGGACGGTGGACAGAGGTCCAAAGGTCATCCATGTAGTATGGACGGAGCAGAAGGATCTCAAACATACCAATACATACATGGGATAGATCGTGGCAGAGGCATGCGAGTCGGTGCAGCAGAGGCATGCAAACCGAGGTGGCTCTCAGACAAAGGCCAGGAGAGCGTGTGTGTTTGTTGTGGTGGATGAACTTGACCACATGCGATGTGAGTTCAAGTCTGGAGGCATTTATATGCCAAATATGTGTAAGAAAAATAAATTGTTTTGTGGACGATGGTCCAGATGTCCGTGTAAGGTGCAGTGGAAAAGACAATTATAAATACAAAAATAAAAGTAAAATTACATTCCTTAATGGGCGGTGGCCCAAGAACTCGCATGAGTTGTGATCGGGAAGTGTGATGCAAGTACTGGTCCATAGACACTTGCATCGTCATGTCATGGCTCATAAATCAAGGTGACTTGTGGGAAATGGTCCTGAAATTGATTAATTAAACATGAGATGATGGTATCATAAAGAGATATAAAACATTTGAGCCTGAAGATGTGATAGGTGTCTCGAACAGGTTCCAGATGACTTTTGACTAGCAACTGATGGTGCTACCTTTGATTTTTGCTGAAAAACATTGAAAAACAAGAAAAAAAATGAAGTGACTCCTTCGTGATGTTTAAGCATAAAATTTCTTGAGGAAAAGCCCATTGCGGGGGTTCTCCAAGAGTTGTCCATCAGAGTTAATGAGGGTGTATGCCTCTTTTACGAGGCAATGGTGGATGATGTATGGGCCATACCACATTGATTCGAACTTTCCTTTGCCCAATTTATCGTTGGGTTGGTTATAGACTAGAACCATATCGCCTTCGCTGAAGGTGCGAGGGTGGACATGGGAGTCATATGGATCTTTGATCATGTTTTTGCTGCTTCAATGGCTTGGAGGGAAGCTCGACGGTCTTATATGTTTTGCTTGAGTTGGAGGAGCCATTCTTCTAAAGGTGAAGTATCAGGAAGGAGTTCGACTGCAAGGCAGAGAGATGGGATTTGGCACTCTATTGGGAGCACTGATTCAACTCCATGTACTAGGCGGAAGGGGGTGAAACCGGTTGTGGTTTTTGTGGATGTGTGATAAGCCCATAGGGAGGAGAATAGCATGTGATGCCAGTTGGTTTTGTGATTTCCTACCATCCATTGGAGCATTGTTTTGATGATTTTGTTGATCGCTTCAACTTGGCCATTGCCTTGGGGATAGTAGGATGATGAGTACTCATGTTTGAACTTCAACATGGTTGACAGATCAGCCCACATGACATCTTGGAAGTGTGCCCCATGGTCTGATACTAACTGTTTAGGGACACCAAATCATGTAATAACTTGGTTGAAGAAGAAACGTGCTACGGCTTTGGCTTTGCAATCGAATGTGGGCATGGCTTCGGCCCACTTGGTGAATTAATCGACTTCCATGATAATGTACTTGTGGCCATTTGGCTTTGACCCACTTGGTGAATTAATCGACTTCCATGATAATGTACTTGTGGCCATTAGTCGAAACGGGGTTGATGGTCATGAAGTTGATGGCCCATTTGCAGAAGGGCCCAATTGTCACTACGGGGTGTAATGGTGTGGGGGGGGGGGGGGGGGTTCTTTCCTTTGGGGAAAAAAGCTGACAGCTGCGGCAATGTTTGATTGCCTCTATGCAATCAACAAAGATGGAGGGCCAAAAATAGCCGGTGTGTAGAATCTTTTAGGAGGTTGCTAGGCCTGAAAGGTGACCACCACAGGCTCCACTATGACTGTCGTTGAGGATGGTCTTGGCCTCGTCACAGGTGAGGCAATGACATAGGATGGTATCAATGCCTTGATGATATAGAACATCTCCAATCGGAAAGTGGTGAAGGGCTTGATGTCGAATGCATTGCCTATCCTCACGGTTGAAGTGCACTGCGAACTTCTATGTTCATAAATAGAGAAGGCTGTCCTCATACCATGGGTCGTCTGTGGATATGATGAATAAGAAATCATCAGGGAGATCATCCTTGGTGGGTGATGAGGCTGTTAATGGGGGCAGGTCGGTCATGAGTGTGGCCAATGCGAGTGCCTTTGTGCTTTTTGGAGACACAAACTCCAGGTCGAACCCTTGGAGGATGACCACCCACTTAGCTGCTTGACCTTGTAGAAGGTGACGGCTTAAGAGGTACCGCATTGGGTTTGAATCAGCCAGTACATGAGTATGGTTTGCAATGATGTAGTGGCGCAATTTTTGAGCCGAGAAGACAACGACGAGGGCCAATTTCTCCTCAAGTGAATATCGTAGTGGGGGTCTTGTTATCTTCTGACTGATGTAGTAAATTACATGCTCATGGTGAGCATCATATTCATGGATCAAGACTCTAGTGATGGTGTTTTTCGAGGGTGACACATAGAGGATGAAGTCTTGAGTGAAATCTGGTGCTGAGAGTAATGGTGCAGAAGGTAGGGTTTGCTTGAGTGCATCGAACGATTCTTGTGCTTACTGATCCCAAACAAAGGGGATTTTTGTGTGGAGCAGACAAATGAATCCGTAAGATTTTGTTGCATACTTTGGCACAAAGAGGCGAAGGAAGTTGGCCTTTCCTTGTAGGCTTTGGATTTGGTGCCGAGTTCTTGGGGAAGGAATAGCAAGGATGGCCTGAAATTTGAGGGGATCTACTGTTATCCCTTTGTGGGATACAATGAACCCAAGTAGACGGCCTGCTGAGACACAAAAAACACACTTGAGGGGGTTCAGGCGGATTTTGTACTTTCGGCAACGTAAAAAGACTTGCCACAAGTCGTCTATATGCTGTGCTTGTTTTGGTGATCGAGCGGTAAGATCGTCCAAGTAGACCAGGGTGATGTGGACTATGTCATGGAAACAATATGTCATGGCATGCTGGAAGGTGGCTCCAGCGTTTTTGAGGCCAAAGGGCATGACTCGGTACGTGAATGTGCCCCATGGGGTTGTGAATGCCATTTTGTAACGGTCTTCTTTCCGGATTTGGATTTGGTTGTATCCGGAAAAACCGTCCATGAAGGAGAAGGCCTCATGTCCAGTGCATGCAAAGATGATCTAGTCAATGAACGGTGTGGGGAAGTTTTCTTTGGGACATGCCCCATTGAGATCACAGAATTCTGTGCAAACAAAAATAGTACCCTATTTTTTATTCATAGGAATAGGATTAGAAACCCAAGTTGTGTATGCAATGGGATAAATCAAGCCGGCTGTGTGCAACTTCTCTATCTTGGTTTTCACCGGAGCCACTTTGGATGGATGGATGGGCCATTGTTTTTGGCGTACAAGTGCCACATCATGCCATGTGTCAATGTGGTGCTCCACGATGGATGGATCTAAGCCAGGAATTTCAGTGTATGACCAAGCAAAGATGTCGCGGAATTCTTGGAAGAGAGCTGTGTAGGCATCGACCTCTTCCAATGAGCAAGATGCCCCCAACATGATTTTTTCAACAATATCAGAGTTGGTTGACATGTCAATTTTAATGGTTGGTGAAATGTTTGCCATGTTCCCTTCTTCGAAGGAATCAGGTGCTGGGATTAGGTTCTTGAACCAGTCAACCTTCCCATGGATGAAATCTTTGGTATCCACGGAAAAATGGTCTGACTGCGACACAAGTTCTTCCAGGAGGAAGAATGAGCTATGGTGCATGTTGTCCCATGGGTATTCCGGGGCAGTCAGAGCTTCAAGTATCTCCTCATCATTGCTGAAGCAACAAAGAGACAGGTCTGATGGATCGTCGGTGGAGGAGGAGATGAGCGGGTCGATGGAACTGGACATCATGTAAAGGGACATGGTGTCTGAAGAAGGTGGTGGGGGGTGAACTTCTTCGATCAAGGTGATATCAGACTCAAGGGAATGGTGATAGAGGTCAGTGAGAGCCATTTGAAACTCAGGCAGGTCTTGGAAATGGTGGGAGTAATGTCCATACAATCCACAAAGGGCGCAAGCATGGTTTGTCCTCAATGCCTTGTTCCTGACTACTGGCGTGGTTGGGAGTTCAACCATGGGGATGTTTTCATTCGTATCCATGGCATCCAGATGTGCATAGATCACTAGAATTTCAGGGCAATTTTTATTTGGATGGCCCTATTGTTCGCAGACGACATAAGGTGGGACTTGTCGTGGTTCTACAGTGGCTTTGGTATTCTTACCCCTGGCCCTTTTGGGTTGGGGTGGTGCAGGTGAAGGTGCAGTGTTTGGATTGTGCAGACCGGGTAGAGGGTGAGACTCCACTGCGATAGGTTTCACTGGGGTTAAAACAACCTAGGGCATTGCTGGTTGAGCTGGTGGATCAAGATACCACACCAGAATTCCCAATGTAAAATTGGGTAGGCTTAAGGTGGCCATGACCGGCTTGCTCATGACACCAGGTGGGGGAAAGAGGAAGGGAATCATATGGAATGGAGATGAGCCCAGATAACTCCCTGCTGGTTGCATGTGGGGGTGAGGTTGTGGTTACGGCTACATGTAATGTTGCTGCTGTGGGCGACGTTGTGGCTACTGTTGGTGTTGCGGCTGCGGACGGTGTTGTGGTTGTGGTTGGGGCTACAGTTGCTGTTTGGGTGCAGCGGTGCTAGATGAAACCATGCACAAGTCCATAATTTGCTTTTGTGTCAATGGTGGTGACACCAACAGGAAAGGAGCCATCATGGTGGGATTGGTAAACAACCCAGGGCCCACATTCAACAGTGGGGAGGTTGGTGTGTTTTCAACCACAGTGTTGGTTGTAGGGATGACGTTAGCATGTGTGGTCGCCACTTGCGGCTCAATGGTGGTGATGGTAGGGATAATCTTGATAGGCGCTGTTAACCCTTGCGGATCATGATAGGTGAGCTAGTCAACCATCACAATCTTCCCTTCGTGGGGAAACATCATGAGACAGAACACAGTTGATGCGACGGCTCACATGGCATACATGTAACTCCTCCCAAGGAGGAGGTTGTAGTCCAGTTGAGCATTGATGACTTTGATGTCAATCAGGATTGTCTTCCTGCTAACGTGATGGGGACATGAGGGAGGATTCCTTGGGATTTAGTGGGATGTCCATCATAAGCCCACAGAGTCATGGAGGACGGTTGCAGAATTGGTGATCCAAGCTTTTGCCAAACCAAGGTAGACATGATGCACGTGGATGTCCCCTCATCCACTATGCATCGGTGCACAACCAAATTTTGGATGGACATTGGGATTTAAAAGGAAATAGTGGAGGGCATACTCGGTTCCCTGTTCTCCATGTCAAAGGTGATCAATTTGGAGTCGGAGGGGTCTACTGGCCCTAGAGTGGCTAGTAAGGCTTTCCGCTGTGTTGGGCACGTTTTAAGTACCTCAAGAGTGGACATGGTGGTTGTTGTTTTGGCCAAATCATCCACAATGCTATAGCTGACTGTACCTCTAGCTATGGCATTATTGGCAACTCTGTGTATGGGGGGGCATGGGAATGGGGGTAACTGAAGAGGTAGGTTGACTGTCTTAGACATGGATGTTGTTGATGAGTCAGCAGGTTCGGTGGTGGTACCATACTGATTCTATCTAGTTTGTAAGTTGACCTCTTTAGTCATCATGGCTACCAGGTGGTAAACACCTGTTTTGGCCATGGGAGGTGCCCTTGGAGCATTGGGGTTGGGTTAGGGAGGGGGTGTGGTTGCCACCAATCCTTGGACTGGTAGTGGGTTTTGAAGCACCATGGGGGGAGGTCCTTGTGGTGCCTAGTTGGGTTGGACTTGATTGGTAGCATTGGTAGCTTGTTGGGCCTCATTGTGAATGGCCTGCTTAGCGTAAGCCATGAGGGGACACTCAAATGTGTAATTCCCATAGACATCGTAGAGTGTACATGGTTGGTTTGTGTGCAATGGGGCGTTGCATCTTGGTGGATTTTGTCGTGGGGGGTTTTGGGCTGGCCGGTTTGCCATAGCATTGTTGGGAGGGTTCAGTTGTTGACCACCTCCTTGCAGTTGGTTATTTCCTTGGTTATGGGGATGGTTATTCCTATATTTCCCTTGTTGATTGTTGGGGGTAGGCTGGTTGGGACGGTTTTGTTGTGCAAACACTTGTCCCAACGGAGTGGGTGGAGTGGGGGCGAGGGCTTGCACAGGTTGTACTGGTGGTACATAGTAGATTTGTGGGGGTGGTGGTGCCACAAATGTGGGCATTTTCCCCACATGCTACTGTGTTGGCCAAGCCATGGCATGAGCCTACTGCGGTGGTGTATTTTGTGCATAAGAAGTTGTTTCTCCAGACTGGGACATCATTCTAGCATAGTTCGAGCCTTGGTTCTGGTAAGAAACACTAGCAGTGTTGCTTGGTTGTGGTGTAAAGGCAGGTGGTGTCGGTCGAGGCTATGGTTGTTGGGAGACTGACCTTATGATGCCATCCACAGCGTGGGAAGCCCCTGGTGCATCTCAATAGGAGGTACTTGGATGGGGAGCATCTGGAATGACGGTATACATGTATCTAGACTGGGCATATATGAGGTCAAATTGTTGGGCCTTAAGTATGGCCTCTTCTTCAGATTGGGGACGTTTAGATGCGACGTCCTTTGCGATGGGCAGGAGCAAGGTCTTAAGGAACCAATCCAAGAAGATCCTATCATCAAGTTGGATTTTACATAAGCTACGGTGTCACCACCACTCATGGATGTGGTCAGTTATGTGAGTGGCAGTGCTTTGACGGTAGGATAGCAGTATTAGCAGTATCTCCACCCCCTCATCATATCTGACAGGGAGTTGGAAATACTGTAGGAACATGAAGGCTAGGGAGTTGAAGTTGGGGTACTTGGCTTGTGGCAGCTCAATGTACCATTTGGCTGCAACACCTGTAAGGGTGCGTTGGAATAGCCTCAGCCTGACGAAGTCGTCTATGATGCTATTGGATGAGCACCATAGATGTAATGTCATTATGTGGTTTTGGGGACATTCCCTGGCTTTGCCTTCAAACTTGGGGATGTCTGATGGCAGCTTAGTTGGCATAGGTGGCCAAAAATCTTGATGACGAATGGGGTCGTTTGTTAATCTGGCCAATTCAGGAAAGTTGAGATGAGCCATGAAGGGCAGATTTGAACCCAAATTAATGTGGGATGGGGCTGTGATGGTGGTGGGGTTTGCAGGTGCATAGTGCATCTGCACAGTTGCAGGTGCTTGCAGTGGCACCATTGCAGATGGGCCAATGCCCCCAAGCATTGTAAGTGGGATAGTATGAGTGGTGAGGACACTACCCCCATGTATGATAGTAGGGGCAATGTAAGTGGACGGTCCACTGCCCCCTTGTGTAGCAGGAGGGATAGTGTGTGTGGAGGGGCCATTGCCCCCATGTGTTGCAAGTGGGCTAGCTTGGTTGGTCACTATAGGTGGTGGCAGCTGATTGATGATATTCTACATGACTGTGCTTGGGCCACTTGCCAGGTTGTGGGTGACAAGTTGTGATGTGGACATGGGTCCACTTGCTAAGGTTAGGCCGAAAAACGGATCCAGATTTGCACTAGCCAAGGGGATTAATGGTGCGGTATGGAGGTATGGTTCAGACTGATATGGGTTTGAATCAGAATCAGAGGCTGTGTGGCCCTCTGATGGTGTGGGAGATCACTAAGAGTAGCTTTGACAATGTTGACTGAGTGTTCCGAATGGTGGTGGTTCACCTCTTAGGTGTGAGGAAGATTGTGGAGGATCAATTGTGCTAGATTTATGTCCGAAACTTGGTGGGAATGATGTTTGGACCCCGATTTTAGTGGCTTCCTATTGGATGAAGGTGGTCACTAGGCCACCAATACTACCAGAATACAATACTTGGCTTGTTCCTCATAGGTGTCTCTACTCAATCGGAAGGGTTTGTTGCCCGTTTCGCTTGGCAATTCCTCTTAGTGGCCAACTACTTTGGGGTTCATGTGGTACTCCTTACAATGCGTTTCTGGGAAAAGCCCAAGTACTACCCATAGTTGAGGCAGTCAGGGACTTATGTCCTCAAAGATTGCAGATTTGTTTTGACTTCGTGTAAATTAGTAAATTTTAAGGCTTACTCAACGCCATGAACTGAGTTGGGTTAATTATTCGGTATGGTGTAGTTGTTTGCTTATTTTTTTAGTATTTGGTTGCTACAATATAGTTTATTAATTCATCATGGTAGAGTTCATATCATTGTGGTTGTGTATGCAATCATAAATAGAAATTGTAAACAAGTATACTGATTAAACCTAAATGGTTGCTGGTTAACTAGATGTCTACCTCACAGTGATATTCCTCTTCAACCAAGAGAAGGTGTTGGGATCTCAACACAATGGGACTAAGCCCATCCATAGATCCTCAGGTCACCTCTCGGATTCTAGGTTGGTCAATAGGGAGGACGCTTAGTGCCATGAGAATCCCTCCTTCTCTACCCCCTCTACCTTCCAGGTCACCTGATTTTAGTGGTTTGGAGCAATATCATTGGGTGCCTAGATCTATATGAGCTTGCCCTTTGCCGTATCCCAGAATACCCCTGAGGGTGATGAATTGGTAGAGGAGGAAGGGGGAAGCAAGATGGTTACTTTTAAGTTTCTTTTAGTTAGACTAGGTTCATTTTATTAAGCCATAATGGTTTACTTAGCATTTACACATTGTTCATGAAATAATTTACATAAAATAAAAGCAGAAAATGAAAATGACGTGCAATGGTGGACAGAGGCAGCTCGGCCGCACTAATAGTCCTCTAAAACTGAAAATTACTATCTATTAATCTTAAATTAAAGTTATGTTTGACAGGCCGCACATTTCTGACCAAATCTAGCGAGGGGGCCGTGAGATTTTTTCAGAAGTGAGCGAGGGGGTTGCACAGAATGCAGAAACAACTGCAACCTGAGTTTCTGGGATGAATTCACACTTATCAGGGGATTAAGTGCACCTTGGGAACACTTGTTTTCCCATTAAGTGCACCCTAGTCTCATCTTTTGCCCCGATATGAGCGCCCTGCTCCGGAATGGGGTTTTTTGGTGAGAAAGAGTCAGATCTGGCTAACAGTAACTAGTACTGGGGTCAATCTAACTTAGTTCTACCTAGAAGAGGCTTCAACAGTAACTAAAATAGGAAATAAATAGGATTTAAGACAAATTTAACATGAAATTTCTGAAAAACTAGGGCAAATTTTTAAAAAAACTTGAAAATAAAAAGTCTGGCCCAGGGATCCTATGGGATCAACTTGGTATGGTCGCTAATTCTGTAGCAAGGATTTCTCCCTGCTACAGGGGTAGGAACAGCTCCCTTATACCTATAGGGCACAAGGGTAGGTTCCTGTTAATGGTGGAAATGCAGAAAAATGAAACGGAAATAACAAAAGCAGAACATTAAACCAACCCTAAGGCTAAGTATAGAAAACTAAAGCTAAACTAAACTATAAGCTAAGAACAGAATAGAAAGAAGGAGATGACACATTGGTGAACCCATATGTAGATAATGGGTTAGGGTTCCACCTCCTTAAAACCTGCAAATAAACCTAAACTACAATGGAAAACCTGTAAAACAATGTTAATGACAAAACTCGCAAGTGGAGACAAGGGTTAGAAAGCAAAGCATATTAAGAAGCAAAGAAATAAACATAAAATCACAAATATACCTTATCTACTAGGAATGGGACACCATGCCCTAGTTCATGGGAGCACCTCTCTTGGTTTGGGAGCAATGGCTCAATGGGAATGGAAATGGAGGAGAGGGAGTGTGGGTGGTTTGAGAGGCAAAGGTCTCAAAGCATCCACGAGCAGCATAACAATAGGCAATGGGAGAAGTGTTTTGAGAGTGACCCCCCACCCTCCTCTTATAGATTTTCCAAGGGGTTTTAGGGTTTTAAGCCCTTGGTCAAGGCTTTAGCCCCTTTCGCCCTAACTTTAGCCCCTTTTAGGGTTTTAGCCCCTTTTTGAGGGCTTTAGCTCCTAGGGTGCTATTTTGAGCTCTTTTTTGGGGTTTTTTGCCCTTTTCTTCATCCTTGGGCTCTTTTGGAGGTGCGGGGGTCTAATGGAAGGTCTAATGGAGTGATATGGGGGTTGTGAGATGGTGTCCTTGGATAGTGTAGGCCATAAAGAGCTATGTGGGGGATTTTCGGGTTAACACGAGGGTTACCCACAATGACTTAACATGACTTGTTTACATTATAGATCCTCTCTATAGGAACATCGAGGAATGACATGACACAAGAACATCCCAGAATAAACATCAGGTTACAATAGATAAGAAATACAAGTGATTACATTCCGAAGTTACAATTACATTAACAATCCCTCTTAACTAGGAAGGTATTCTCTCGACACAATTTTCATCACTAGTATTCTTCTCTGGATCATCTCGTCATCTGTATCTTTAAGTCATCTTTGTCTTCAATTCATCTTCGTCTTCACATCATCTTCATCTTTGGATTTGGATCATCACTGGATCTGGATCATCTCTGAAGCATCATCTCTAGATCTGGATCTTCCCTTGATCTGGATCATCTCTGCTGGATCATCAACACTGAATCTTCATGGGTGCTATCTCATGATTCTTCTCGTTATAGGAAGTTCTACAGAGCCAACCCTTTTTCATGCTGGATGTAGGCCTAGTCTCCATGTAGGTCTTCTTTAGCGCTTATATCTGACCCTAAGTCAGAATGGCCCATCCAACACTTATATCTAATCATATAAGAACCAACCCTATAATCATATCAGAAAGGTATGCCCAACACTCACATCTGACCATGTGGGAACCAATCCCAGAACCCTGTCAAAAAGGCCCAGCACTCACATTTGACACATGCGAGGAACCAATCCAACATGCATGTTCAAAAAGGCTCACCACTTATATTTGACACATGCGAAGAACCAATCCAACATACATGTTCAAAAAGGCTCTACACTTACATTCGACACATGCAAGGAACCAATCCAACATGCATGTTCGAAAAGGATCTGCACTTACATCCGACACATGCGAGGATCCAATCCAACATGCATGTTCGAAAGGGCGTGCACTCACATCTGATCATGTAGGAACCAATCCTACAGTCATATCAGAATGGCCCCCAGTCCCAGACTGAGCTACCTGGTAACTGACCAGGTGCCTCCATTCCCAAAATGGCATTCAGCGCTTATTTCTGATCATGCAGGAACCAATCCTATAGTCACATCATAATGGCTCAGCAGTCATATCTAACATGGGAGGAACCAATCCTCACAATGACAGAATGGCTTAGCCCTTACATTTGACCTACTTGTCAGAATGTCTCATGGATTTAGCACTCATATCTGACATGGAAGGAACCAATCCTCTCACCATGACAGAATGGCTCAGCCCCTACATCTGACCATGGAAGGAACCAATCATCTCACCATGTTAGAATGGCTATGGGTCTCATCACTTCCCTTTGGAGGAAATCTCAATCTCGAGAACACTGAACTTCTCCCTAAAGTACTCAAACTTCATCCTAGCCAATGGATTCGTCAACACATAAGCTATCTATTCCTCCGTCGCAACATACTGGAGCTTCACTGCTCCCCTTTGCACCATATCCTTGATATAGTGATACTTGATCTCAATATGCTTTGATTTTTCATGGAACAGTTGGAATCTCTAACAACTTCATGCAACTTTGGTTATCACAATGTATACAAGTAGCATCCATCCAGAGATCAAATAAATCAGACAGTAGCTTCCACACCCATACTGCCTCACAACTAGCTAAATAAGCTATGACATACTCTACTTCAGCTGTACTCAGTGCCACACAGGATTGCTTCCTGCTAAACTAAGAGATCACACTTGATCCCATACTGAAGCAACAACCCGAAGTGCTATTCCTATTGATGGCACTACCTGCCCAATCTGAATCAACATAACCCTCCAGGTTAATATTCTGATTCGCCTCATACTTGAGCCCATAATCAATTGTACCCCTCAGGTACCTTAGAATATGCTTTGCAGTAATCAAGTGAACCTGTCTTAGATCTGTCAAGAACTGGCTCAAGGTGTTCACAACAAAGCAAATATCTGGTCTCATGTTCATCAGATACATCAAGGACCCAATCATCTGATGATACATCATAGCATCAACTTTCTCTAATGAAGCATCACTCAATAGCTTCAGGTTCAATGCCATAGGTGTGGCCATAGCCTTGCAGTCCATCATCCCAAACCTCTTCAGGATCTCTACTGCATACTTTCCTTATCTGAGGGAGATTCCATCTGCATTCTGCCACACCTCCAATGCCTAAAAAATAATGCATCATACCCAAGTCCTTCATTTTGAACTCGGTAGCAAGCTTTCTCTTCGTATCAGCAATCAACCCATCTATACCTGTTACAAATAGATCATCTACATACAGTAGAAGCATCATTGGGTTTCCATCTTCAACCTTGTAGTAAAGGTTGGAATCTGCTTTACTCTTGGTAAAGCCCAAGCTAGATAGAAAGCTTTCAATTCTGCCGTACCATGTCCTAGGTGCCTATTTCAAACCGTATAGGGCTTTCTTCAGTCTGCACACATGAGACTCCCTGTCATGTGTCTCAAAACTGAGGGGTTGTTCTACATACACTTCCTCTTCTACTACACCATTCAATAAAGCAGTCTTGACATCCATTTGGTGTATCTTCCATTTCATTATTGCAGCCAAAGAAAGTACCGATCTGATGGAAGTGTATCTAGCTACATGAGTAAAGGTTTCTTCATAATCTATTCCTTCCTTCTGTGATAAGCCACGAGCCACAAATATTTCCTTATATTTCTCTATGCTACCGTCTGCAGCATGCTTCATCTTGTAGATCCATTTGGAAGTTACAACTGACTTCCCTTCTGGTCTTGGGACAACATCCCAAACATCGTTCTTCATAATTGATTGATATTCTTCGATCATAGCATCCTTCCATTCTTTCTGTTCTACCACTTCTTCATAACTGGAAGGTTCTTCATTAATAAAGCCACATAGTAAGGCTACATATCCGGAGCAAGATCTGGTTCTCTTTCTTTCTCTGTGATTCTCTTCTAGAGCCCCATATCTTTCTGCACCTTGGATAATTTCTCGTACCCAAGAAGGTTTCCTCTTGTGAGGATTCTTCTCCTGAGGTGGATCTATAGGTCTTTGTGGTTATTCAAATTCTCAATCTTCTTCTTGAGTTTCTTCATTCATCGTTGTATCATGAATTCTGGGAGCTTTTAATTCTTCAGGTTCTTCAGCAGGTCTCTTTCTAGATTTGTTGTAAGCTGTGTCTTCATCAAATGTTACATCCCTACTGATGTCGATCTTCTTGTATCCTGGGAAGTATATTCTATAAGCCTTCAAGCTTTTAGAGTATCCCACAAATATACCCTTCTTTCCTGAAGGATCTAGTTTTGTTCTCCTTTCTTTTGGTATGTGTATGTACACTAGATAGCCGAATATTCTGAGATGGCTCACTTCTGGTTTCTTCCTAGAGAAGACTTCTTCAGGAGTCTTGTTCTCAAGTACTCTATGTGGAGTATGGTTCTGTACATACACTACTGTTCTAGCTACTTCTTCCCATAGATTCATAGGAAGATCCTGATCATGAAGCATTGCTCTTGCAGCTTCCATGATAGTTCTATTTTTCCTTTCTGCAACCCCATTCTGTTGTGGATTGTAAGGAGTGGAAAACTCCCTCTTAATCCCTAATTCTTTGCATAAGTCTTTGAATTCATTTGATGTGAATTCTCCACCATTATCTGATTGAAAGGTCTTGATCTTCTTTTCTGTGTGGTTCTCGATCAAGGCTTTGAATTCCTTGAACTTGCTGAACACTTCATCTTTGTTCTCATGAAGTAAATCCATGTCTTCCTATAAAAGTCATCAATGAACGAAACATAGTATACATACCCGCTTAGTGAACTTGATGACATTGGTTCGCATACATCGGAGTGGATGATTTCCAAGATTTCTTTTTCCTTGCTCTCACTACTTGGGAATGTCTTCCTTATATTCTTCCCTTTCGCACATCCTTTGCAGAACCCTTCATGTTTTGCTTGAATTTCTGGAAGACCTTCAACAGCTTTGCTTGCATATGTGCAAGCATTCTATGCCATAGTTCATTTGGCTCTACTGTATCATGGACCATAGCTTGTTCTGAATGGCCCTTCAGCTTGTATAAACCTCCTTCTTGTTCTCCAATTACTATTGCATCAACAATAGTCTTTCCTCTTGGCCACATGAGGACTTGGCCATATAAAAATGCAACCCTCATGCCTTTTGCATCCAGTACCGATATGGATAGAATATTCTTCTTTAATCCTGGTACAAACAAGACATCCTTCATTTTCATAGACTTTCTAGAGTCTAGCTTGTAGGAGGATTCACCACTACCTTATATGGGATATTGGTAGTCATCCCAAAGTTTCACCTTATGGGGTGAATTATGTTCATATAGTTTCTCAAAGGATTCTTTGAAACTTGTCATGTGTTTGGAAGCCCCACTGTCAATAAGCCAATCTTTGCTTCCATGAGTGACAGTTCCTGTGAGAGCGTAAATTAGAACATATTCATCTTCACTTGAAGAGTCTTCACTTTCTTGTTTTACTCTCTTCCTTGGACGATCATCATCCTCAACAGTGTGAGCATGATGTTTTCTTCTTGGATCCAGTCTTATTCATCCAAACAATTTCTAGCAAAGTGTCCTATTTCATCGCATGTATAACATCTGAGTTTAGATGAACCTTTCTGATGAGAATGCTTACCTTGGTGATGATGCTTTTCCCTTCTTCCTTTCTTGGAGTGTAATGTGAGAGCTTGATCTTCATTTCTCATCTTTTCTTCTTGAGCTAATATCCAAGCTTCTTTTTTGAGAACATTCTTCCCACAGTCTGCTGAACTTGACCAACTTCTTTCTAGCACAGATTCCTTGGATGAAAGAATCCCATGACCTAGGGAGGCCATTCAATGTTGTCATCAAAATTTCTGCATTCTCCACTTCTTCATCTATATCTTCTTGTTGTTTTTTGATCTAGGAGACCCTTGTGAAGTATGACTGGATGGTCTCCTCATTCTGGATCTTGACATTCTTCAACTGGTTCCTTAGAGTCATCTTTCGATTGATGTTCTTCCCTTCAAATAGTTTGGTTAGGGCATCAAACATGGCTTTAGGTGTCTTGAGGGAGGAAACCTATAGAATGAGGTGATCCTTGATAGAATATGCAATGATCCTCTTTGCCATAACCAACTTCTTCTTATGTAAGGCCTTGGCCTCATCTCCCTCTGGGACTGGAACCTCCTCATGGATATAGGAGTCCAACTCATTTTCTTCCAGGACCAGGGAGATCCTATACTTCTAGGCTTGGAAGTTATCCACTCCCTCAAGCTTTTCATCAAGCTTGGTATGATGAGACATATTAAATGAGAAACTCAAATGGAAATACAAAAGATTTAGATCTTACTAAGTCAAGATGTCGGATCTGGATTTGGAGCTGAAATCCCGCAGTGTTGGTTCAGGAGCAGATCAGGTTTTTGCTTTTCTGAAGTTTTGTCCAACCAAATTCTTTGAATTTGATCCCTAACTTTGATTTTGGGGAGGATATCAATCCAGGCCTGGGCTCATTGAGAAATTCCACTTCTGTGAAAAGCACTAATTTTCGGTAGTAGTGTTGGGTCCAAAATTGAAAAACCTCAGAATTGAATTCTGCTTCAATAGAAAGATGTGCCCTAGGGAGGAGAGTTATTCCACCCTAATTTTGCTGAAAATTTGTGGAGAGAGATCCACAAAATAGGAATACCTAGTTCCCATAGTTGCACTGTGTCTTCTTCTCAGGTTAGCTCTGATACCATGTTAGATTTTTAACATTAAGCTAGCATAACATTAGGATCTTTAAACTGAGAGAATAACAAGCATAGAAATCAAACACGAGACAATGAACATAGTGTTTTTCCTCGGGGAAACCATAAATGGAGAAAACCCCACAAATTCCTCAGAGATAGAATCAACACCAAAGTGAAACACAAAAACAGTAAGACAATCTCTGGACAGCAGTAAGCTCTTTCCTCTTGCCCCAGTGTCTTTCTCTTCCTCAGCTATGTGCTACAACTGAGTGTGGATGATTGTGTGATAAATAGAGAGGTCACCTCTCTATTTATACTAATTCTTGACATGACTAAAACCCTACTAGAGCTGACTTCACTAGGTGAGTCTAATAACCCTAGTGCCCCGAAACTGCGGGGAATTTAACCCTTAAACAATAGGAGGGTTACCCACAATGACTTAACATGACTTGTTTACATTATAGATCCTCTTGATAGGAACATCAGGGCATGACATGACACAATAAAACCTCGGAATAAACATCGGGTTACAATAGATAAGAAATACAAGTGAATACATTCTGAAGTTACAATTACATTAACATAGAGGAGAGAGATGCTAGGGGAGGTGGTTAGTGAGGGACACACACACACACACACACACAGAGAGAGAGAGAGAGAGAGAGAGAGAGAGAGAGAGAGAGAGAGAGAGAGAGAGAGACACGTACATGCAGATATAGAAATAGGGGGGTGTATAAGTTATAGAGAGAACGGCGAATTTTAGGAGGTTGGGAGAGAGAGGGGGGAGTTTGGCAAGTTATAGGGAGAGGGGGAGGGATACTAGGGAATATAAGGAGAGATGGGGTCTGGGGGATAGTATTAATGGGTTTATGGAGAGAGAGAGAGTCTTATGGAAAGTATTAGTTTGGTTATGAAGAGAGAGGGAAATTTAGTGTTAGTGAGAGTGAGAGAGAAAGGGTGGGGTGTTACGGTATAAATATAGGGTTGGAGGATTTTGGTGAGAGGTAGAGTATTAGAGAGAGAGATATGGGTTTTTAAGGGCCATGGGGAGGATTACATAGAGAGAGGAAGAGGTAGGTTATTGGTAGGGGAAGGAGTATGTGTGTGTGTAAGAGAGAGAGAGAGAGAGAGAGAGAGAGAGAGAGAGAGAGAGAGATGGGGTGTGTTAATTTATCAATGGAGGAGATGTTAAGTCACATAGGGTGTTAGTTATGGTAAGGAGAGAGAGAGAGAGACAATTATGCAAAGTATTAGTTAATTTATGGATATATATAGGGTATGTTAGGGTCAGTGAGAGCGAGAAAGAGAGGGGATGATGTTAGGGGATTGGGGTGAGAGAGAGAGAGAGGAGTGCGGTTAGTTGTATGGAAATGAGTAGAGTTGTTTTATTTTGAGAGTGATAGAGATAAAAAGGGGTGTTAGGTAGTTAGAGGAGAGAGAGGGGGTGTTAGCACTCAAAATGTACCTCTAGTTGCAAAAAGGTAATATCAAGGTAACCACAAAACCAATATTTAGGAAAGAAAGCTGACTTCTTTCTTTCTAGAGAGGGATCTCTCAATGGTGGTTTGACAAGGAAAAATATAAAAATAAAAATAAAATTAAGATTGTTGTGTTGTTTGAAACAAGAAAAGTATACATTGGAAAATGGGGTCAAAATAAATATATATCAATCACAATGTTGTTTACATGAAAATTTATAACAAAGGCGACGTAGCAATTTAGTCACAGTCAAAATGCTTTGGTCCGGTGAAATGGAGGAAATAAGTAACAGTCCATTAACATGGGCATATATAAAGGATGAATCCAATTCTAACTTTAGAGGAAAATATTTTGTGAATATCTGAAATCCATAGACAGAGCATATAAATATGAAATATGTACTATCAAACACTCATTTAAGACATGAAAGAAAACATTATGGAAGTAATAAGAGGAAAACATTCAAATGAGAAAGGGAAAACATACTGTAACATAAATAACATAGGAAGTTTTTCAAAAATGGCCAGCTTCAGCTCCATGATTTTATTAAAAATAGATCTAAAATTACAAAGCTCGGTTCTCACGAGTTGCAACCCTTTTTTCATTGCACTTACTAGTCCTTATACAAATTTCTCCATGAGATGAAATAACAAACTGCTAAAAATAGGCATAACTTCCTTTACATGTGCCATTCTACACTTATTAGCTATTAACTGATTTTGAAAGTAAACTAAAAGCCTATATAACTAATTATTCAGCAATAAATCATCCACGATCCTCAATGTCTTCAACCATGCAAGGTATATCTGGATCTTCCATATTTTTCATCTGTTTTCCATTGATCCACAGATGGAAAGTCCAAAGTGAACATTTCCTTTAACAACATGCACAACTACACATGATCCCTGTATGAATAATATGGAAAACATGCACACGTGTCCTTGAAAGAAAAAAACCATCTCAAACTCATATTCCAACTTGTCCACAATTATTTTGCCTGATAGTGATTGTTGCATGTCTAAAAATTTTGTATGGTATAATATGCATTCAATTAATTTGTATTGATATTCCTTTTGTTTCAACATGCCACCTTTTTCTTCCCAAAATAATGGGAGTCCGTCCTTGAATAGAGGATCAAACATATCTCTTAAAAGCTTCAGCAGGTGAGCCATGATATCTATTTTAGCTTGAACTGTGTCCAGATGTTGAGTGGCTTGTTGACAATATTTCTAGACCAAGTTATGATAGATATTCTATATTTGATATTAGGAGTATTTAATTCCTCCTCTTTTAACCCATTTAGAAAATCTATAGTGTTCTTGGCATAATCAATGGGTTTTTTATTCAGCCTTTCCTTTACTATTGTCACGCTCTGCTTAGCTGATTGAATTACAACCTTTTTATACAAAATATAATCTAGGTAAAGTCTCAACTTGGTTTCTTATGATATTAGTGCATCCCAGATTATATGTTTTTCTCCATGTACTGATGGCTGCCCTGTAACCTGTTTCATCAATTTATCATTCTTTGCAATTCCTGACACTTTTCTTCCTAGGATTTTCTTTCTTGTTCTCTCTTCAAAGACAAACTCTCCATATTTTTGTTCTTGTTCTTTAACCCAACAATATCCAATATTTAAGAGTCACCTGTTACATAGCTTGAACAATGGATTGTTCACTAGATTTAGTAGAAGGAGGAATAATTATACTTTCCAGTTCTTTTTTCTTTCTCTTGCAATTTCTTTTCTAATTCATCATACTTAGCTTTTGAGAGTCTTCTCACTCTCAACTAAAAGATACATATCCTTCTCCCATTGCTTTTCTTTTTTCTATAAATTTCAGTAATTTGGCTTTGAAATATGTTAACTCACCATTCAAATCTTCCTTTTCCTTTTCAATCTCTGTCAGCTCAGAGTCTTGTATCAGCTAAGTGGATGTAATCTTCAACTTCTTCTTTAGTAATTGAATGGTGTTCCATTTTTCATCCAATAATTTATATTTGGTATACCCTTTATTTTCTTGGCTGTCAACAACCAACGAATCTTCCTCTAGCTTCTTGATCTGTTCCTGCTGGGCCCTGTTTTCCACCTTCTCCCGTCTAAGTTGATTTTCAATATTGCTCTTACTAGAATTAAATCTAGATACTTTCAGTGTTTCCTTCAACAAATCATTATAAATAATATCCCTAGTTTTCTTATACAAGTGAATCATATCAAGAATGGGGATATTCTCCAAGCTTATTTTCATTTCAATAACCTTATTCTCTTTTGCTATAGCCAAATTCATAGTGTTTTGAGAATGATCCCTAAAATTTACTAGGGATGCATCCTTGCTAGATATTTTTTTGACCTCTCCATACAATTGCATATCTTCTTATGAAGCTACATCCTTATCATCCTTGTATTTGTCAAATAATTCTGATATGCTTTTGAACTGTGAGGTGGAATCAGTGGGTGTTTCAATAAAATCATATTCTTTGACCTCAAATGCAGGTCCTTTCACTTTCATTTGATTCTTTTTATTACCCTTATCCTTTGACACTTTGACAAGATGCATTGTTTTTTCAACCTTTTGTTTCTTTGGTGTTCTTGCTATATCTTCCTCCTTTGTGTCCATGGCATCCGAGAAGTCTCTTTTGTTGGTTCTCTCAGAGCAGCTGGCTATTGGTGTAATTTTTTCTGCTACTGGATCCATGCTTGAAGCACCAAGATGTAGTGAAATAAATTACTTTAATAAGGAAGTGGATTCTTCCTGCATATTGGAACCCCCCTGAGTCTCATGGAGGTAATCCAACCAATTTGCAATCTCAGATAGACCTCCAACTTCAAAGTGTTCAAAAGGATTATTGTTATTAACTTGTCTTCTAATAGAAATAATATGATGGTGACCTTAATTTATGGAAACCTCTATTGGAAACCCCATTTCTCTTAACAATATTTCAATCATTGGAAGGGCAGACTTGTTTTGAATAATGAATGGGCCTACAACCCATGGGAACTTGATCTCTGAAGAGTTTTTAGAATTAAGAAAATGCTCATTCTCCACTATCAATTTCTGTCTGATTAACACCAAAGAAAATAGTCTGATAGTAAAAAATGCAAGTAGTATGTAGGGTTGATGAAAAAACCCATATAACCTTATCAATGTACCTTATTCAAATAGAAACCATACTCCAATTCTCTTTTCAGGAGAGAACTACAACATCTCTTTCATCTATGGAAAAACTCTGGGTAATTTCCTTTGAAAGAATGCACTGCAAACCTCAGACATAATAAAATTCATGAACTTGTTGTAATCCCTATTCATTTATTCTGTGAGTACCATTTCAGGGATCTGTAAGTTTTGGATTATCCCACAATACTGAGAGGGGGGTTGAATCAGTATTATCTTTTTCTTCCAAAAATTAAAAAACACACAATGAATCAAATAGGTTAAGACACAAATTTTATCATGGAAACTTCAAAGAGAAAACCAACAATTCAAAGTCATTAAAAAGAAGAATGTACAAAATTGATTTATTTGCTGCTATAGAAAGCATGCAACAACACCCTGGGTTTCTACCTGCTACAACAGATAAGGATTCTACAACACCCTAGGTTTCTTCTTGCTACAATAGGGAAGGATGCTACAACAACCTTTACAGACTTGTAGTCTGCCCTAGCACCGCTCTGCCATACTAGACTAAATTTTATCAGTATGCTATTGAATTGCATTCACTTTTGGACTCTGTCACTCACAATCATAGATGTTATGAAGAGAAACTTCCTATGGCTTGGGGGTACCACAACATATAGTATGACACTAGAAATCAATCCTTTTCAATATTCAAGAGCAATAAGCACATCTAACACTAAGGGATATAAAAGCGTACCTTATTCCAGATGGTTGAAGTAGATCCCCGTTGAGCTTTTCCAATGCAATTGCACTTACGATTTTATCTCAACAACATAAAAAAAAGTAAGCATGATATATATACATGTGTTAGAGATACTTTAGAATATATAATCAATCATGTATAAGCAAGTAAATAAATCCATGGATTCAATATTCATATTCAAATGCACATGAATTGGACAAGAAAATATATTTCTATTAATAAAACATAGATACAATAGTGACAAAATATGTCGGCACTTTTGTGAACCGAAGAAATCAAGTCCTCCAATTGGGCCTCCACCAATTCAATCCTCCATCTCTTGATAGAAATCTCATAAAGCAAAGGAAATATTGGGGAGAACACTATGTGCTCCAAAGGGACAAAGGGATGCAGACTCAAGCACAAGAAAAAATGAGGCAACAATGGTCTATAGTTTCCTTACTCTTCAATTTCTCTTCCTTACATGTATCCAAGAGGCTCAATATATAGAACTCCAAAGAGGTAATGGAGGGTTGAGTCCGAGCGTTCTCAAGGAATATGGAATACCAAGAGACAAGGTATTCATACTCATATGAGGGAAACTACAAAAATATTTATCTGTATGCACACATCCTGATGTACGCAAGTTTGAGGTCAAAAGATGCGTATACACGTGAGTATGGATTTAAAAGACGCGTATAGGTATAAATAGATGGTTTTTGGGGATAATATTGGAACATTAAAGTATAATATAAGTACATGGGTTCCAAAGAGTCTACATAGGGACATGGAAGGCCATAAACATGTGATCTACCAGGTGTGGTAAAATCAGCTATAACATATGCCCCCTAATGTGTGAGGTCATAGGGGTAACATCATGGATGAAATAAATTATATAATCCATCCAAGAAGTGGAGTAATGAAGACCCGGGCAGAAGAACTAGCCACACATTAGTACAATACAATAATCAACCTTTGCATGTGACTACAAATAAATATAGTAGTCTCGAATACATAAGAGTGTAATGGCCATGAATAGGAATGATATACAATAATGTCATGTGTGGTCATCGCTATGTACAATATACAATGGATCAATATCTCCATAATAAATAAAGATATTAGATATACACTGGAATTTGGAATGAAGATCACGAGAGCTGAAATATCATGAATAATGGAACGATCAAGGAGGTAGCATATATGGAATGCCACCAAGATGGAAGGTATTCTACACAAACCTCTATGAGTACATGTCCTACCATGTGAATAAAGGTGTCAAGGTCAAAAATGGTAGTTCATCGTCTGATTACCGGTCATTGATGTATACCATTAATAGACATGAGATAACCCACCGATAATGATAATGGGAACCAAGGTACAGAGTGCAATCTAAACAAGTGTGAATATATGTGTTGAGTTCGAACACTTGAAATAATCCATTTATCAGGGGAAATTGATGTATTCCCAAAACTGTCGATGGCGAGAGAACCTACCACTCATGACTATAAATCTCAAGGCACTCAAATGGACTCTAGACTCCTATTCCAGAATAAATGATCTAAAGTCGATGTAATGGAATCCGTTGGAAGGAGGGAATTAAGGAATCGCCTATCAACCAACATAAGGTACTCAACAACCCTGTATAATGTGGAAGGACTCGAACAAGATGTGCATGAACCAGTAACAATACTGGGAATGGCTAGCATGCAAAGTCAATATAACTAAGGAATGGCCTCTTGGAGACATTTACCCACCATGCACACTTAATTTGGTCAATTTGACCTTGTTAAACCACTATCCTAAGTTTTATTGACTTAATTAGCATCAGAGGAGCACTGTATGACATTAGCATGAGCACACCCATGCCTACCTTCAGTCGAGGAGGCCAACTGAGCCTTCTCCTTCATTCGGGGAGGCTAACTGGAGCAATCCAAGGGTGATCTGAGTGTCATAAATGCACCTAATTTATAACTGATGGTTACAATTAGTTAAGATGAGTGGTGAAGGCACCTCCTTTCATTATATTGATTATTTTATTAATATTTAATGAACTAGAGTCAACAGGGGTGCCTCCAACCACCTCTAATGGCTAGTTTGACTTTAGTTAACCTCATCGGGGTTCATTGGAGTTATTCATGCACTACCACTTGTTGGTTGGCATGTAGTGACATGTGTCTGAGATAATTTTAGTTAGAATCAGTCATTCACTGCACTTCAACTTCAGTTAGGGCTCAGTTGAGTCAATTGACACTTGATTAGTTGGTTAACTAGTGTGTTTATTGTGGCTTACAGTTAGTTAACCTACACCCATTCATTATATTCGAATGACCTCCTTGGGAATTATAATTGTCTTGGAATTCATGCATTTTGCATGATCATTGTATTGTATTATTCATTATTCATTTGATTATACATAGTTGCTACTTCCATTGTAGCACCATTTTGCCAATTTATGCATATTTGTCTATATTCTTTGTGAGACTATGTTTTCAATTCCTAGAACACTGTGACAAATTAATATGGTATCAGAGCTCATGGTGGGACAAATCTTAGATCTCTTAAAAACAAGGTTTTTGACAGATCTTGCATGAAAAATTGAGCAAAAGCTCAAAAATCCAGCACTACACCAGAAGCTAAGGCTTACCACTTAATACCCCAAGTTAATGAATTGTTGGTCAATATTGCTTGATCAACTATGTTAGGTGTGATGAAAACCTAAAGTGTTTAGGCTGTTTGACCTTATGGTGCCCCTTTTGTTGTGATTTGCAAGTTTTAACAGGTGAAAGAATTCACTCCAACAATTTGAAATGGCTTCTTCCGTAGAACTCTTGACTCCGTTCAATTTCCATTCATGGAAAGGAGACATGGAGATCCAGCTACATGCCAGAGGACTCTATAGGGTCACTATGGACACCAAATAAGATCCTTCTTCTGTGACAGACAAAGCTATACTCTTGAACAAGAAAGATGAAGTATTTAGATTCTTGTGCCTCTCTATTTCCCGGGATCTTCTCTTCCATCTCTCGGGATTGAAGACTCCAAAGGAAATTTGGGACAAATTGGAAACCCTGTATGGAAAGCAGGATGATTTGAGAGTATACCAGCTTGAAAATGAGTTGATGTCTCTCCAACCTTCCAATTTTGAGACCTTGAATGATTTTTTCACAAAGTACAAGCACAGTGTCTTACTGTCGAAGCAATGTAAGGTGGATAAGGAGGATGATCAACTCATCCTCACCCTCTCCAAACTTGGAGCTGATTATTCGGTGTTTATCTCTACATTCCGTGTGGGGAAGCTCACAACCCTTGGATGGAAGATGCATTCTCTCAATGCCTTCATTGAGTCCCTAACAAGTGAGCATGATAAGCTTTTCCAGATGGGGATCATCATATCCTCCCATGATCAAGCCCTCCATGTCTCAGGGCCCAAATATCTGAAGGGTAAAAGAAAGCAACAGAAGAACCCAAAAACCAAATTCAAAGCTCCTTAGCCTAAATTTGAAAACTATTAGCATGAAGAGTCTTACAGCTCAAAGAAGAACAAAGGAAAAGGGCATCATGGAAAGGAAAAATTCAAGTGTTCATACTGCGGCAAGGGATTCCACCCTGAACATGCCTACATGAAAAGGAAACTTGATGAAGCTACTTCTCTCCTTGAGAAAAATCACATCAATATTCTAGAAAGCTTTCGGAGGAGAGATCACCAAGATCGGGAACCACAACATGAAAAAGGTCATGCCCTCATGGAAAGCACTTTGAAGTCCAAAGCACTCTTGATAGATTCGAGATATTCAAAACACATGATGGCTGAAAGAGACTCCTTCTCATCCTTGGAGAACAACAAATCCATTTCCATCCACATGGGAGATGACTCCACAATCATATCCAAAGGACAAGGTACTGTAGATCTTGAGCATGGTTATTTTTCCAATGTTCTATATCTACCATATCTTGCATCAAACCCTTTAAGTGTTTACCAAATGAAACATACAGGAGTGCCCAAGAGAGTCTCCTTCAACCTGGATGATGTAGAGATCACATAACTTGCATCCAAAAAAATTGTAGCAAAAGGCCTTGCAAACCATCATGCAAAAGCCTACGAGTTCTCCCATTTTGTGGTGGATGTAAAGCCCCCCGCATTGCTGACTCATGGAAATGGAGTTAGTATACTATGGAATGAGAGGGTTGGCCACCTAAAATTCAAATACTTGTAGAAATTATAGAATAATTATATGGTTGAAGGCCTCCCAGTCATCAAAGCTACCACTGGAATTTGCAAGGGCTATGTTGTTGGAAGGCACCCTGAGCATAAGTTCGATCGGGGGAAGCCAAGATGAGCATCATGCATCTTGGGAATGATACATTCTAATATCAGTGGTCCCATCCCTATCACATCCATGAATGGATCAAGGTACATATCGACTTTCATTGATGACTTTTCGAGATACACATGGGTATTTTTTATAAAAAAGAAGTCGGAAGTCTTGGAAAAATTCATTAAATTGAAGGCCTTGATTGTGAATGCATCTAAAAAAAATATCAAGATTTTGAGATCTGATAATGGCAGGGAGAATGTCAGTAATGAGTTACTAGATATATTTTTCCAAATTGGTATTTAGATCCAGCATTCAATCCCCTACACTCCCTTGTAGAATGGTGTAGCGGAGAGGAAGAATCGGTCTCTCAAGGAGATGACCACCTGTATGTTGGAATCAAAGAAGTTGGATGTAAATTTGTGGGTGGAAGAAAAGAATGATGAGAATATATTTAGAACAAAGTTCCACACTCATACATGAAAGGGAATACCCCTTTCGAAGCATATTTTGGACACAAGCAAGATGTGTCAAATTTGAGGGTGTCTGGGTCCACTGCATGGGCCCAAATTCCGCTTGATAAAAGGAGGGATTTGAAACCGCAAAGCATCGAATGTATGTTTATCGGATATATTGATGAATATAAAGGCTTCAAGCTGCTAGATATCAAAACAAAATAGATCATCATTGAAAGGAGTGTCAAGTTTGATGAACCTCTTCAGGAGGTAGAACTAGTGAAGGAGAAAACTACTAAATTTCCTTCCTATTATACTGAATATTTGGATGATGTAATTGGGGGTGATGACCCTGATTTGGATCCTCTAATTTATAATATCAGTGTACAAAAATTATCAGATTCTGAATCATAACCTGAAGTACAAAATCATCTCCCAACTTGGGCCCGACAGACACTCTCCTCCGCAGGAGATAACATTGGAAATCTGGATGATCCAAGGAGAACCCGGTCTGATTTCCAAAGAGCAGGTATTGCACTCTATTGTCCTGATTATTTGTTGTTTGAATATTGTTATTTGATGATAATTTTATACCCTAAGTCTTACTACCATGCTCGGAAGGATCCAAGATGGCAAGTTGCCATGGATGAAGAGATGAATTCTCTTCAGAAAAACACTACTTGGGAGCTAGTTTCTCTTCCTCCGAGGAGAAAATTGGTTCAATGCAAGTGGGTATTTCAGACTAAGGTTGATGCTGATGGAAACACCTAAAAATATAAGTCAATACTGGTGGAAATTTTTTTCTCCCAGGTCCAAGGTGTGGACTACCACGAGACTTTTTCACCGGTTGCAAAAATGGACTCCATCCGCCTAGTTTTGGCAATTTCAACATCTAAGCACTGGGAAGTGCATCATATGGATGTTAAGTCTGCCTTTCTGCATGGATATATTAATGAGGAGATATAAATGAAGCATACTGAGGGCTACATTTCTGATCCATCTTTGGTTTCTAGGCTAAAGAAGTCACTATACAGGTTAAAACAAGTCCCAAGAGAGTGGTATTCCAAGAAGGATGCCTTCCTTCTCTCGCAAAAATTTCAAAGGTGTAAATCAGATCCAAATGTGTATATATAGAAGTATGATGGTAATTTGATTATTATTTTTTTATATGTTGATAAATTACTAATTACAGGTAGCACAGTTACTTCTATTTCAGTAATCAAAACTGCTCTCCACAATGCATTTGAAAGGAGCGATTTGGGGCTCTTAAGGCAATTTCTTGGGCTCGAAATTGAGCAAAATTTTGATGGGATAATGGCCACTCAGTCCAAATAAATATCATACCTGTTAGTAAAGTTTAACATTGCTGAATGTAATTCTGATCCATTCCCTTTCCTTTCAGGGATCAGCCTTGAAGAAGGAAAAAGCACACCTCCCATGAATTGCATTATTTATTGACAACTGATAGGTAGCTTGCTCTACTTGAATCATTATCGGCCTGATATATATTAGGCCATGAATGCTATTTCAATATACATGCAAAAAACTCATGATATTCATTGGAAGGAATCCAATAGGGTCCTCCAGTATATTCAGGTAACCAGGACCTATGACATTCACTATGCTGCAGACTTCGAGCTAGAGCTGGTTGGTTACACAAATTCCAATTGGGCGGGTGATTCTATTGATAGGAAGTCTAGTTCTGGATATTTCTTCATGTTTGGTGGTGGCCCCATTTTCTGGTCTAGCAAAAAGTAGGCCACCATAGCATTGTCTTCAGCAGAGGTTGAGTACCGAGGAGCGGTGAATGCTTGCATCCAAGCTGTTTGGTTGCAAGGAATTATTTCAGAGTTTGATCTTGGTAGTACTTTGTCCACTATACTCTTTTGTGACAATCAAAGTGATATTAATATATCCATAGATCCAGTTACCAGGCAGAGGACCAAGCATGTAGAGATACACATGCACTACATCAGAGAGTTAGTGCATGACAGGACCATCATTATGCAATACTGCCCAACTGATGAGCAGATTGCAGACATATTCACCAAGATATTTTTAGAAAATAAGTTCACTTACCTTTGTTCACTGTTGGGGGTGAGTTCATTAGGGTAATCATACTACTTTAAGTGTTCATCTTGAGGGGGGGGGGGGTTCCCACTAGGTTTTCCCTCGTTTCCTCACTTAGATTTATTTTTGAGCATTGTTTTTAGTTACATTATTGTACAAGGTGACCTATGGAATTTGTTGCTGGGGCCCTATCATTTCATGTACTTTATGTTTCTACTCCTCTGAGTATAGCTTAAGCGGGGGTGTTGGAGACATTTACCCACCATGCACACTTAATTTGGTCAATTTGACCTTGTTAAACCACTATCCTAAGTTTTATTGACTTAATTGGCATCATAGGAGAAATATATGACATCAACATGAGCACACCCACGCCTACCTTCAGTCAAGGAGGCCAACTAAGCCTTCTCCTTCATTCGAGGAGGCTAACTGGAGCACTCTGGGGGTGATTTGAGTGTCATAAATGCACCTAATTGCTAACTGATGGTTACAATCAGTTAACCTGAGTGTTGAAGGTGCCTCCTTTTATTATATTGATTATTTTATTAATATTTAATGAACCAGAGTCAATAGGGGCGCCTCCAACCACCTCTGATGGCCAATTTGACTTCAGTTAACCTCATTGGGGTTCATTGGATTTATTGATGCACTACCACTTGTTGGTTGGCATGTAGTGACATGTGTCTGAGCTGATTTCAGTTAGACTCAGTCATTCATTGCACTCTGACTTTAGTTATGACTTAGTTGAGTCAATCAACACTTGATCAGTTGGTTAACTAGTGTGTTTACTATGGCTTACAGTCAGTTAAGCTACACCCATTCATTCATTTCGAATGACCTCCTTGGGAATTTGAATTATCTTTGCATTCATGCATCTTTCATGATCATTGTATTGTATTATTCATTATTCATTTGATTATACAGAGCTTCTACTTCCATTGCAGCACCATTTTGCGAATTTTATGCATATTTTTCTGTATTCTTTGTGAGACTGTGTTTTCAGTTCCTAGACCACAGTGACAAATTAATATGGCTGACTCAGGCTTCAAATTCCTTCGAACAAGAGAATAAGGAAAGTGGTGACTAAAGGTAGGAAGAATAGCCTCGATATGCAAACAGGGACATCTCTATGACATGGGAGGAATCAATAGAGGCTCCATGGGGACTAGAAGCATAACCAGTTGGTGGAGATAAAATTTGAGTAATGAGTATAGCTCCTAAATTCATACTAATAACCCAACCAACAGATGTGATATACAACGCTCTGTTCGAAGGCGACATGACTCGACTGTTGCGAAAGATAATATCATTTCATGTCCTATTTTTTATGTTTTTTTAATTTTTTTTGGACTTTTTCAGATATTCTGAAAATCATGAAAAAGAATAAAAGTGATTTATAGTACATAGCTAGGAGGATATGAGTGTCAGGGGAAAGCAAACTAGTTCCAAGCAGTGGAACATAACTATGCTCAATGCAAGGAGGTATGTGTAGGATAATGACACTTGGGGAAGTTCTCCTCCTGGTAAAAAGGGGGGGATCAAGCTGCAAAAGATATGTAAAAGGATTTTCTTGGCTAGACATGAGACAAGATCAGGCTACATGGCTTATAAATCTAAGGTTGGGAGCTGACGTAAAGCTCAATAAGGCAAGAAAAACTCATGAAATGTAATTACAACTTGATATATACAAGGGAGTCCCTATGGGGAAAGGCCATCATAAAGTTCAAGAGGATTATGAAGCTCTTGCTCAAGGACATGGCGGGACTAAAAATGAGACTCCCAAATCCTAAAGGAGGGATCTTATCATGGGTACTAAACACAAAATAGGGTCTAACTAGGGCACCCATGTATAGGAAAGCTCTACCATTCACACAATATCACTTTTAACAAAAACATGAAGGTTTTGTCACATCATGGAATGGGTTCGTACCTAAGGTTAATATGAAATTGTCATAAGGCCATGCAAAATGCAAGAAGATGTGAAATCCTAACCTATATGCCAGTTCATACATTATACCTATGATAAAGATGAATGAATCAAAGACTTGGTCAAAACACACTCAAATCGACCCCCTACAACACAAAAATAGGCCAAAATGATCCAAAAATGGTCCAAACTATAGGAAAGTGGGTAAAAGTTCCAATTTTTTTTCTTATAAAATAGTGAAAAAAATATTTTTTCCATACCATTTGGAAATTTACCCAACATAGTGCTTTTAGACTAAAAACTTGAGAAGCTGATCCCGGTAACATCGTTCTACAAAATCACACACCGTGTCATTCAGGTAGATAATCATGCCACACTCTTTTAATTTTAATATTCATGGTCAATTTTTTACTTTGGGCCATCCCAAAATAGGCGGTTTCGGCCCACTCAGAAAACAACTTTTTTTTTCGCGTATAGTGCTCGACATACATGGGAAAAACCATGATATTCATGTATGTACATAGTTGTTTTGAATAGAGTCGCGTATAGGGCCGCAAATAACAAATTCAAGGTCAAATACTAATGAAAATTGGAAATTATTGTGCAGGATGGTCTTAGAGTGGAGAGAATGTGAGCATGAGGATGTTGACAAGGATGTGCAAGCTGATCTATTGGCTCACCAAGCTTTGAGGGCTTGTGGTTTATATAAGTTCCAACGCCTTGGTAGCTTGAGGAGAAAACTAAGGTTACTCCAAATTCTAGTAGACTATTGGGCTCTTGACTCAAAGACATTCCAGTTGGATGGGATTCCCCTCAGCCTTGAGGTTGAGGCTATTTATTTAATTACAGGATTGTCCCATAGAGGGGAAGTGGTGAACCTATGAGCTCGTGGGATAGGATTAGGTCTCACCATAGAGGAATACATTGTTGTTTATTGCCTCTCAGATATAGAAAATGTTGGGATCCAAATCCCAATGAACTCGATCCAGAACCTAGGGCTAAAGGCCATACTGTTGGCACTTGGAAGGATAGAGGGGTTAGCATCCCTCCACTAGGATTCTACAGTTTTGATGTTCTATGTGGTGGAGTGTATGTTTCCTACCATTTAAGATTGGAGTACCTCACTATTGAGTAACATGAAGCAATAACTCATAGACTGCAATATGGGAAGAGTGAGAAACTTTGGCTTTGAAAGCATCTTGAGTGCTTTCTTTTTTGAGAGTGTACCGGGGATAATCCCAAGAGTTGAGATTGCCCCTCATGGTGCTCAGGATCCATCTTAGCTATGCTGGGTGAATGTCATATAGATACTAGGAGGGGGGTGAGTGGCCAACCCCTACCCAGGAGACTTCTTCCTCTGGTGGTGTAGGAAGATCATCACCATAGATAGCTACCCCTACAAAGGGATAGAATTCCATGGATACCTAGACATGCCCATTCCACCAAAATTTGGATATGGG
>LPNX011186895.1:13911-39821 GCA_001517045.1 Pseudotsuga menziesii | reverse complement strand
ATATATACATGTTGTTGGTGTGATGACATATAGTGATAATTGGTCGCATACGTGCATATGTGGGTCCTAGAAATCCATATGGTTTCCCTCATCATCGACGGAGGGGAAGAGGTGATGACATCATGGGTGTGGATGTAGAGCATATGCTCCAAAGCATTCACACGAACTTTGTTCGATTGCCACATAGAGTTCCCATGGAGCATGTCGAGGACTTTCCTGAGGCCATGCACCACCAGGTGGTGGGTGTTCCATGTGCATGGGTGCACTTATTTCGCTGGCTAGCTAGAGCCTCAGTTGGGATAAAGGCCATATTGTTGGCACTTGAAAGGATAGAGGGGTTGGCATCCCTCCACTTGGATTCTATAGTGTTGATGTTCTATGTGGTGGAGTGTATGTGGCCTACCATTTACGATTGGAGTACCTCACTGTTGAGTAACATGAAGCAATAAATCGTATACTACAATATAGGAAGGGTGAGAAACTTTGGCTTCGAAAGCATCTTGAGTGATTTCTTTTTTGAGAGTGTGCCGGGGCTAATCCCAAGAGTTGAGATTTCCCCTCACGGTGCTCAGGATCCATCTCAGCTATGCTGGGTGAATGCCATGCAGAGACTAGGAGGGGGGTGAGTGGCCAACCCATACCCAGGAGAGTTTTTCCTCTGGTGCCATAGGAAGATCATCACCATAGACAATTACCCCTATAAAGGGTTAGAATTCCATGGATACCCAGACATGCCCATTCCACCAAAATTTGGATATGGGGAGATAGGTAACGATCCCGACTCAAACTTGTTTTTTGAATTATAATTTTTTTTATATATATATGAAATAAAAAAAAATAAAAATAAAAATAAAAATAAAATATATATATATATATATATATATATATATATACATGTTTTTGGTGTGATGACCGTGTAGTTTATTTTGGTGGCTCAAAAGCCCCATTTTTTTATATGAAATTTATGTTTAATGACACCACATTTTTGGACTTATATTTTAATGAAAAATACTTATGATGATCGGTTATTTTATTTACATGTGTAAATGTGTTTGTGAATGATTTATCATCTGTGAAACAAATACCAATCTAGTACAGAATTTGCATATGAATCAACAACTTGATTAAAATTTCTGGTAATATGAATGTATGTTATGTTCTCAAATTGTCGTTCTAGCAACCTTACATGCAATAATATTTGTAAGAACATCGGATCCCTAACATTATACAAGCCATTTAGCTGTGAGACCACTTAACTACGAATCAAGACGTACCTCAAAAGAGTGAATACCATGTGAAATGGAATCACACAATAAATCAATCACGTCACTATACTTAACAATATTGTCCAATGAATGTCGTAAACAAACACCTCCTGAAGACAACACTTGACTCGTAGGAGTATAAATCACCGAAGCAACCGAAGATGAGTTTTGAGTGTGGAAGCTAGCACCATCATTGAATCCTAAATTAGACGAAGACTCTGTTGACATCTACACAACAAAAAAAATCAATTCAACCAAATCGATCACCACAAGAAGACCAAAACTAAGCTATGCAAATGTACAATAATATACAACAAATTAGCCTCAACTAAGAATCATGCATAATACATTTTAAGATAGAGCCTATTTCTAGGCTTCGCCAAGGTTGTCCCTTCATAATCAAACAACTCATAGGCACCTTTCTCTAATACTCGCTTGAACATGTAAGGCTAATGCCACATGGGGTTAAACTTTTCTTCCCCTAAGGGTTCCTTAGATTGGTCTCACAAAAGAACCAAGTCACCTTCACTAAACCTCTTAGGAAGGACATACTTATCGTACTAGACCTTAATATGACACTTATTAATCTCAATATCCACTAAAGCATCTCAATGCTTCTCATTAAGTTTCTCCAAGTGGACCACACGCTCTCCCAATGTTGAAGTCCCTGGTAAAATCTCCATGACTAGCTTCAAAGAAGGGATTTCACACTCAACCGATAAGATCAACTCCACCCCATGCACAAGATGATATGGAGAAAAATTGGTGGTAGTCTTGACCACGATTCATTAAGCCCACAAAGTAGGATATAACATGATATGCTAATTGGTATTGCTTTGTGCAATTCTTCGTTGGATAATGGACTTAAGTGATGTTTTCATTGCTTGACCCTATCCATTCGCTTGAGGATAGTAAGAAGAGGAATGCTCTTGCTTGTACCCTAACTTCAAAGACAAATAATCCATCATCTTATTTTGAAAGTGCCTGCCATGGTCAGTGACAAGCTCCTTTGGGATACTGAACTGGGTGATAATTTGATTGAATACGAAATGAGCGGATCTCTCACGATCGGCTTTAATAGTGGGCATAGCCTGTGCCCATTTTGTGAAATAGTAAACAACCACTATAATGTGATGGTGCCACCCAATGGAATTTGGGTCGCAATCCATAAAATCGACCCCCCACTTGGTGAAGGGACCGATGGTGATAATCAGATGCAAAGAGGCAAGCTGCGAGTGCATGTTCTGTGTAAACACCTGGTAAGGGTGGCACCACTTGACCACATTAACACAATATTTAAAGATGGATGGTAAAAAATATCCTGCTCTTAATTTTTTTTGAGTTGTAGAAAGCCTAGATAAATGACCACCACATGCCCCTCTATGGAATTCATTCAGCACAACCTTGACCTCCTCGTGAGTTAAGCACAGACGCAAAATGGAATCAACCCCACGACGATACAAAGTGTTATCCAAAATGAGGTAATTCTTTACTACATGACGTAGTCATCGACACTCATCTTGTGAGAGGTGAGAAGGAACCTTCAAGGTTTGCAAGTAAACAATAATGTCCCGATACCATGGGTTCGTACTCAAAATGAGAAAAATGTGCTCATCAACGAAAGATTCCTCATGAACCTCTCCCTCATCCAAACTAGGAAAATCAAATATGAGCTCAGCAAAAATTAATGAGATATTCAATTTCATTGAAACAAACTCGAGGTCAAATTCTTGAAATATCACAATCCATTTATTTTACTTTCCTCTTATCATCCTTACGATGAGGAAGAACTGAAATGGATTAATATGAGCTACCACAAAATTTTCTCAAAGAAGAATATAATTCCTCAAACGTTGGACTGCATGGATGGTAGCTGACGCTAACTTCTCAACATGGGTATAACGAAGCTCTGCATCAATAAGGTTTCGACTAAGATAATATATGAAATGCTCATGAAACTCCTCATCCTCTTGAACCAAGACCATACCAATCATCTCTTGAGATGTGACCACATATATCAAAAAATCATGGCTATAGTTGGGTGGACTAAGCACGAGGGATGATGCCAAGGATCTCTTTAAAGCAGCAAAAGACTCCTAGGCTCACTCATCCTAGATAAAAGGAGTTTCTTTCTTCAACAAATGCATGAAGCCTTTAGTCAAATTGGAAAAATTGATATGAATCTTCACAAGAAGTTCACCATTCCTTGCAAACGTTGAATATGTCGAATATTACGCAGGGGAGACAATTGAAGTATAGCCTCAACCTTCAAAGGGTCGGCCCTTATACCCTCCTTAGAAACAATGAACCCTAGTAAGTGACCAACCTTCACGCAAAAGATGCACTTATAAGGATTTAACCGAATTTGATAACAAAGACATATTTCGAAAACCAAACGCAAGTGGTAAGGATGACGCACCCTCATACGAGTGTGAGCATCTAAGTCATCCAATAAACTTCAATAATATTTTTAAGATCATGAAAGGAGAAGGTCATATCTCTTTGAAATGTAGCTTTGGCATTTTTAAGGCCAAAGGACATCTTTCGATATGCGAAAGTACCCCAAGGACAAAAGAAAGCAGTCTTATGTTGGTCCTTGGGTTTAATCCGGATCTAATTATGTCCTGAAAATCCATCCATAAAGGAGAAAACTTCACTCCTAGCACATTCATCCAAAATCTGATCAATAAATGGTGTGGAGAAGTTATTCTTAGGACAAGCTCAATTCAAGTCTCTAAAATCAGTGCATACATAGATCGTTCCCTAATTCTTATCCACCGGATTAGGGTTTTACACCCTCTTCGTCAAGGGAACTGGATATATGAAGCTAGATTTGTGCAACTTCTCTATCTTTTCCTTAATAATGGGTGATTTCCTAGGATTCATTGCACACAAACATTGTCGAACAGGTTTAACATCCAGATAGGTTTTAATTTCATGTTCAACAATGCGAGGGTTGATTCTTAACATTTCCTCGTACAACCAAGCAAACACATCTTGAAATTATTTAAAAATATCGGTGTATTCTCTAACCTCATCGGGGGAACAATCCACCCCAATGTACACATTTTCAATCTTGCTAGGAACACGAGAAATATTGATACGTATAGTTGGTGACAAGTTGGCCATGTTACCTTCGCCATACTTGCTAGGAGATCCTAATGGGACCACATGCCTACCAGCTTTCTCGCTAAAGATCACCCTATAGTCATCACACTCTATCTCATCAAGATTATGAAGAAAATAAGATCTATTGTGCAACACTCCCCAAGGAATTTCAACACCCGACATAGCTTTGAGAATAGCCTGATTCGATGGAAAAATGTCATCAAAGTAGTTGTGAGAGTGAGATGATGCAACCACCCAAGAAGGAAGTGCATAAGGGTCCTCCTCCCCCATTTGTGAAGAGGAAGGACTAGAATCTACAACAGAATCAAGATTAGCTTGATAAGCCACTAATGTTGTTGAGGACGACATGTCCGTCTCGGTAGGTATAGAATCTTCACCCGAAGTACTTGAAGAAGGAAGATCCTAAGGATCCTCCATATGCAAAGTGTGAAAAGGAACCAAACTTAATGATGTTGAGGCCTTACCAAGACTAGAACCGATCACAATAATGAGCGTAACACAATTAAAAGTTCCCATCAATGAAGGATACATTCCCACTCCAACACTCTCAGTTGTCAGTTGAGAATGATCGATAACCAGGATAGAAGCTGTTGACAATGCTTTAGAACTAGAATTATCAAAAGATATTCGATCGATAATAACAGTCTTCCCATCCAAAGGAAATCAAACAATCCAAAATAGGGATGATGCAATCGCTTGCATGTTATAAATCTAGTTCCTACCTAGTAAAATATTATAGTCAAGGGGTGCATCAACCACCTCAACCTCGATCACAATATTCTTCCCTCCCAATTGGAACTCAAGGGAAGGAAGTATGTTGTGTGACTGAAAATATCTTTTGTCAAATGTAGTCAACATAGTACCTGATTTAGACAACGTGGGACAACCCAACCCCTTCCAACATGCCAAAGAGATCACAAAATTCACAACTTGTTCATGAATCACTGTGTGCTTGATGGTGTTGTTTAGACACTCTATATGAACCAAAAGGGACATGTAGTAAGGAAAGTGAGGCTGGAATCCATGAGTTTCAAATTTGATCACTGAAGGAGAGCTTCCATTAGCCACCCCAAGAGAAAACAACAAAGCCTTCCTTTGTGGAGGGAAAGTCTAAAGAACTTCTAAAGCAGACATTGCATAGGGAGTCTGGACCAAATACTTGATAATAGAATAGTTCTGGGCAACTCAGGAATTAGGGTTATGCCTTGAATGCTTTAAGACTCCCTTAGGAATGTGAGGTGTAGATTTAGGGTTGTCGCTAGGATTTTTAATACACAAACTTATCTCTCAGGTGGAGTAGCTTCTTTCACTAGGTCAGGTTGTGACATACCATAATCCTTAGCACACGTCACAACATTTTTGGAAGCCATCATATTGATATAACCATGGCCACTAATGGTTTCCAATGGGTTTGGAGACCCACCAAAACCACTACCAGGGTCCATGGTCCTCGATTTCATATTTTGGTTTTGGGGTAAAGGATTCTTCAACACAGCTGGGCTCTGTGTGATGAACTTCGAGGCGTATTCTATCTGAGGGCACAAGTGAGTGAGGTGATCATCCCCGCAAAGCTTGTAAGGAAATTTAACCTTACGTTTAGGTTTCTTGTCCCCCACAGCATTATTGTTGTTCTTGTCATTATTAGCATTTCCATTCCTATTTCCACCCTTTCGATTGTTTTTACCTTTCTTATTATTCCATCCAAGTTTCTGGTTACCTTTTTGGTTTGACGATTGCATTGAAAATACATCCTCCGTTTGGGCAGGATGAGACGAAGTTGTATCTTGCCCCAACATAGGATGGTTAATATACAACTTATTCATTTGATTTGTAACCAAGTCCGTAGGTTTATCACTTGCGGAGCCAACAATTCCATCGGCATGTGGCCCAAGTTTGAACTTGAGTTGAAATTAGATCTAGGCGTGTTCAGTATGATTTCATACAAGATCCTAGATTGAGCATAAATCAAATCTAACTCCTGATCTCGAAAGATATCTTGTTCCTTATTCTACACTCTGAATGTGGAAACATCCTTCACTATATAAGAAATAAAGTCTTGAGGAACCATTCGAAAAGGAACTCTGGTGGCATGAAGGATTTAATCAATCTCTTCCTTCTTCACCACTCTTGAATGTGATCATAGATATGGGTGGCTTTATCTTGCTGAAACGTCAACAAGAGTTCAGTATTGGCATCGTAATGCACGGGTAGCTGAAAGTGATTGAGAAAAGTCATAGCTAAGTCATTAAATGTAGTATAAGTCCCCCCAGGAAACTCTATATACCACTTCACTGCAGCACCCGTAAGGGTGCATTGAAATAGTATTAAATGAACCGAATCATGATTCAATGAGTTAGAAGAGCATCACAGGTGGAAATTCATAACTTGTTCATCAGGGTCTTCACCAGTGTTACCTTCAAAATTTGGAATGTATGAAGGAATCTTGGCTAGAATGACCGACCATGCCAAGTCATGAGATACTGGGTCATTAGTCAATCTCGACAAGTCAGGTAAATTCAACATCGCAAGTAAAGGGATCATAGGTTTAGCCATATGATTCCATGCTCCTTGATAAGGCTGGTTCGCATAGGTCTAATTGTTATAAACACCATGGCCTTGGTCAGTGGGATATTAACCTCCTCCAATTTGACCCATATAGGGTTGCATGGACATATTGTGGATTGGAGTACCTTGAGGCTAGGGTTTTATGAAGCCATAGTTAGGATATTTATAAGTGGGTTGATACCCAGGACCATAAGGTGTATAAATTTTTCCATAAGACACTCCATAAGATGGTCCATAAGACTGTCCATAAGATGGTACATACGCTGCTGACACATAAGGAGGCACATAGCCTTATGACACTACAGTGTGAGCAGACATGAGATAAACATGGTTAATGGTATAACTCTGACCCAAAGGAGCATGTGAGTTAGGAGGAGGATGTGTCATCAAAAATGCATTTGAAGGAACCGGTCTTGAATAATATGGAACATGGGAAGGGATGTAACTTGTGCCCCCAATATTCACATGTCTAGGATTAGTTCCATGAATGGGAATGCCAGTGATAGGCCTAGAATGTGTGTGTGAAGGTACTCCCACCATAGGGATGGAGGTGCAATATGACTACTACTACCAAACCTCTTCACTTGGAAAGGAATGGAAGTGCCCCCAGGTGCAGTACTAAGGTCAACACCCAATCCAACATTAGGTGCCAGACCAATCTCAGGAAGGTCTGAAATGCCATACCTGAATGTGCTAGTGCTAGTGGGTGCATGGTGATTCTCACTGCTCAGATTATGTGACCAATATCGGCGGTCTGTGTTTATGTAGTCTGTAAATTGTGATAAATATTCATGTGATTCCATAGCCACATGGTGGTTAGACCCTATTAGATTCCCATACATGCTCGAAGTTTCAACCTCCCACACAAGAGGTGGAGAAGAGAGAATCTCTGGGATCTTAGACCCATGGTGAGATTTGTGTGTGAATCAAAGTGAGTATCAGTCTGCCTGGATTGTTTGGTTATCTCTCCGAAAGGAGGAGGAGATGTAGAAGGTGGAATGCCTGCTAAATCATGAGAATAGAGGGGTGTTGCACCCGAATCCACTATGACTCAACAAAAAGAAAAATACTCAATATAGCTACACAACCCTAAGAAATCTAACATACATAGAGCACACTCCTAAGAAAATATACAACCAAAATACAAGCAAACCAAGGGGATGATATGTGAGCTCCCGAATGTAGTAGGTTTGTCTTGCCTAGGAGAGGATTGATACTCCCATACACTATAAGCAGAGGTATGTAACAAATTATAGTGGCCCTCAGGTTCAACACATAAAGTGACTGTTCTGTTTGATCCCTACCTAGCCAGGACACCTACAAAATAACCTCTGCAAGTACCCCCTGTGATACCTAGGTAAGGAAACTAAGGTCACCCCAATATAACCAATGCTTAGGTGGATAGTCGTAGGTGGGATTGACTGTATGGGCATGGTATCAAATCCCAAAGCTCAAAAGCACCAACCAGTACCTCAAAATCCCCAAGATACGAATATGATGTTGGAAATATCTCTGGTGCTCACAGAAAGTGACCAAGGGCTATCCCAGTCATAATCGTGCACGCTGCCTCATTCTTGACTCCTATGTAAGAGGATATTCTTGAGAAAGACTAATTATACCAAGGATTTCTCTCTCTCTCTCTCACCTGGACAGACACCTACTTGTTGTGTTTAGTATTCTTGAAGAATTGAATCAAAATGAACTATTCCAAGACTCTAAATCCTAATCTTGTTGGTGAACCCTATGAAGAAAAATGTGTAGTTCATTTTAATTAAGCGTTGATATTAATGGTCGTGATTACTCAAAGGGAAATGGCCATGAAACTAATGATATTATGAATCAACAGTGAAATAAATGTGCACACCTAACAAACAATACCAAGTGCAATTTTTTCAAATGAAAAATAGGGCATGCCACTACATGAGATGCAAGTTTTTCCTTCAAATGAAAATCCATTCATTCCTAAATGAAAACATGACTATAATTTCAGTAAGCAAACCTAATGCAAGTACCATGCAAGTGCAAAAATGAAAAAAATGCATAAGTATGCAAAAGCACAATATTTTTGTATTTTTTTAAATAAATGAGATATAAAAGCAATAACAGACTCTATGACTCTCAGACCTTGAAACCACTCACAAACAACATCCAATAAAGTCACCAAGATAAAAGAGACCTAATGCACTAATCCCAAAACAAAAAAGTAAGAAATGAATGAAAGAACAAAATCTAATTAAAAATAAATAAAAAAGGGTCTTTGGTAAAAAATAGAGGCTGTATACAGACATCAAAAGCACCCAAGAAGACTCAACAATCATAAAAAATCACCCAACAACACACAATCCTCCAAATAAATCTCAAAACAAAAGCATACACAACTAGTCGTAGTAAAGCTGTGTACATACATATGAATTCAAGAGAAAACCGCGTGTATACGTGCCTGTGAAGAAAATACTCACATACAAGAAGAAAAAGAGGGAAACATTATAAGTCAAGGTCAAATTACTCCTAGACGACACTACTAGGAAACCATACCTCTAGACCCGACATAGAAATAGAGAAATAAAGAGAAATTCAAGCATATTGTATACCCAATCCCCAAAGAAAAAACAACTAGGAACCTTCCCAGCGGATTCACTAATTCTATTATGGAGAGAAACTTCCTATGGCTTGGGGGTACCATAATAGACATTATGATACCATAAGTCAATCCTTTCCAATATGCAAGATCAATAAGCACATCTAACACTAAGGGATATAAAATCGTACCTTATTTAAGACGGTTGAAGTAGATCCCCGTTGAGCTTTTCCAATGCAATTTCACTTACAATTTTCTCTCAACAACAACAAACAAAGAAAGCATGATATATATAAATGTGTTAGAGATACTCTATAATATATAAACAACATGTATAATAAAGTAAATACATCCATGGATTCAATATTCATATTCAAATGCACATGAATTGGACAGGAAAATATATTTCTATTAATAAAACATAGATACAATAGTGACAAACTCCGTTGGCACTTCTGTGAACTGGAAAAACCGATTCCTCCACCTGGGCCTCCACAAATTCAATCCTCCATCTCTCGATAGAAATCTCACAAATAAAAGGAAATATTGGGAAGAAAACTATGTGCTCCAAAGGGACAAAGGGATGTAGACTCAAGCACAAGCTGCAAAAATGAGGCAATAATGGACTATGGTTTCCTTACTCTTCAATTTCTCTCCCTTCAATGTATCCAAGAGGCTCAATATTTAGCACTCCAAAGAGGTAATGGAGGTTCGATTCCAAGTGTTCTCAAGGAATATGGAAGGCCAAGAGATAAGGTATTCAGACTCATATGAGGAAAAATCCAAAAACAATTGTCTTTATGCACACATCCTGATGTATGTGGGTTTGAGGTCAAAAGATGCGTATACAAGTGAGTATGGCTTTAAAAGTTGCGTATAGGTATAAACAGGTGATTTTTGGGGATAATATTGGAACATCAAAGTATAATATAAGTCCATGGGGTCGTCTACATAGGGACATGGAAGGCCATACATATGTGATCTACCAGGTGTGGTAAAATCAACTATAAAAACATAGATGAATTATTTCCTTCAATAATTATGTCAATAAATACCTTCACGCTTCTTGTGGATGCCTCTATTTACCATTGCACCATTTCATTGATCATGCCTCTTCATAATATTCTAGTCGGTACCTTCCGCATTCTCCATTTGCGCAACCATCTTGAGCCGTTGATTTTATATCGAGCTTCTTCCCGACCATATATCTAAGATAGGATGTAGTATACATATTTCCTAACTATGAAATTTCTCAAAATGTATTTCCAAACTTAGCTTTCCACCTTAATCATTCCGCACCATTGATCCCCTTCAAGCTCTCCATGACCATTGATCTAAGAGGGAAATCAGATATAAGATATGTAACTTTTTCCAAATATCATTCCATTATTTATGCTTTCCAAACCAATATTTCCGCACCGTCGATCTCATTCGAGTGCTATCCTAACTGTTGATCTTCTGGATTGTGGATTGTGGGTTTGTGACCTTTTCAACATGTCATTTCAATATTTCCACTTTTCGCACCAATATTTCTGCACCGTTGATCTTATGTGGATGTTTTCTAAACTGTCGATCTTCCGAATTTTGGGTAGCGAAACTGTGACATTTCCCAAAATCTTTTTGCGATTCTTTTCCTTCCTCTTTTCGCCTTTCACTTTTCTTCTGAACAGTTGATTTCTTTGAAATTTCACTCCTAGCCGTTGATCTACGATCTAATGTGGATTGCAGATCCTCACTTTTGTTTGTGTGGAAATCATTCACCACCGTATATTTCCTTATGGATTAAATTCTAACAGTTGATCTACCATTAAATGCAGATTTGTGGATCTCATAAGTATTCCATGACCAACCACTGCTGTTAATTACCCTACCAGTTGAATCAGTGGAATCATTTAAGACCGTTAGATATTAATCCACCCCAATCGATGGTGGACTCCAAATACTATAGAATGGATTACATTAAAATTCAGCCTCCAACCTTTTCTATTAACCACCTTACTAGTTGAATCAGTGGAATAACCAACAACCATTGGATATGACTTTCCTTAGATCAATGATGGACTTCAAACAAAGTGAAGTGGATTTGATAGAAATTATGCATCCAATTGCTGTTGGTAACCACCTTGCTATTTGAATCATCAGAATTATTGTTGATCGTCGGATTAATATCGATGGTGGACTTCAAATAACATAAGGTATATTTCATTAAAATTATAGGACCACTAGGATTTTATTTGTCTGCGCTAGTTCTCCTAGCGGAATTGCTGACCACCATTGATTTGGTTCCATGATCAACCTCTATCATTGATCATAAAGGTGCTTTTCCATGATCACTTCTAATTTCACAAGCCTGACTCTTTTTTATATTCCTCGCTTATTGCTCAGCATAATTCATTTGGGTCATTGAGATGGAGCCCCTTCAGATCTCCACCACACGATCCTCCAACATATGAATGATGTTGGATAAATTTTTTCCACTCTTGCAACCCAGGTTCAACAAACCCACAAGACCAACAAAACAACCAAATATATCAACCCAATAGAGCAAGCGCAGTCGAAAACACCTGCGAGGTAGGCACAGTCTCACCCAAGATATCTTAATGTGTAACTGCAAAAACCATATTTCCATAGTTGATGAGGGATTACAGTCCCCTGGCACGTAGCCAAGGAGCTCGATAGAGTTAGAAGGTTCGAGTATTTTTACTAACTTGACAATGATGCAACAGTGTGACACAATCAATGTGTGACATAGGCTGTCCCTTAACAACTTAACAACTGACGCAATTGTGTGGCACAAATGATTCTTTAATAACAAAGGACAGTGGCACGATTGTATTACAACTTAACAGTAAATGAACATGAAATAGTATACAATGCTTCGACAATGCTTTAGTTATTCAGTCATTCAGCTGATTTTATCAATATTGCGGCATTCGTTTTAACAATAAGTATAAATAATGCAACATAACCCATAACTAATCACAACCATTCAACAAGCACATTCATTTGACACAAGATGTAATGTGGAAACCCAACCGGGAAAAACCACCAAGGTTCTCTTCATCTGGAATGAGAAATATATGGCACCTTGCAATTTATGAATTGACTACAAAATTTTTTGAGATATGTCTTTTAAGCTTAGACTCTTTCTTTCTCTCATGCTCTCTATTTTTATTATACTTCTTCTACTCCTGCTGATCCACACACATCCTGGAACGAATCTTCTACTCTACTATCTGTGCACTGAGCTGTAGACTGACTCTTACAAGGGTCTGCGCACACAGTTCCAGATTTGCGACTCAACAACCTTCTACTACTATCAGACTTTGCTCTGATTTCTTCAATTATTTCCTAGCTTCAGCAACTGAACCCCTATACAGAATGGGTTTCTCCTATTTATAGATTCTATAAGACCACACAGGGTTGACTGAGTACAAATAATTTATTACAGTCATAAATAGCCACAAAAATGCCTTTCATTACATTTATCATAGGCCATAACTAACCGCAGAAATGTCTTTCAATACATGTTGTATAGGCCATAACTATCCGCAAAATCATCCTTCAGTCTTCTGCTGACTCCAGTACCTACGGTATTCTTGACCTATCACTTTCTATCCTTTACTCTTATACCTGCATGTAGATTCTCTTTTCCTTCGTTGTGCTGCTCGTCGTCATAGCTTTCCCTCTTCTGTGCTTCCTTTCCTTCCTTTACCTCTTCCTTCTTATCGTGCGCTTGATTTTCTACCTTGCGCTTGTGCTTATGTTTCTTCCTTATGCTATTTCCTGGCCCAACATGCCCCCAACACTCACATGTGGCTCATCTTGAGCCACTAAGCATGTTTCATAGTTCTGGCATTGGCTGTGCCACAGGACCAACCTTGTCCCAAAATTATTTCATAATACCGTCCACCTGGGAAACCTCTTGTCCTACTTCCTCTTCTTGCTTCTCCAATTGTTCGACATGATTGAAACTGATATGTTCCAATGGTTCTTCTTCCAACAAATGAGTTATAAGCTGGAGATTCTACTGTATAGATTGAAGGAGCCCTATAACTCATTCAGCCTCTGTCTGTTGTGCCATAAATTATTCATTTCTTTTTTCCTCTTGGTTGTAGAGAGTTTTGACTTGATGCTGCAGTTTCTTCAACTCGACTACCTTTGCAATCTTCTCTTTAATCGACATCTTCTTCATGTCTTCCTTAATCACAGTTATATGTAAGTCAGTTTGGTGCTCATCCTCTTTGATTTTCTCCATGACTTCATCTCCTAGGAGCAATTCCCATGCCTTAGATACTATGGAGATTACTTCCTTGCATAGTTTTTCTCCTTGATTAATTCACTCAATAGCCTCAAATGTTGTTTTCCTATGCTCTTCGATCACCTCAAGAGGTGTACTTGGTTGTTGCTGTGCTTTAAGCTCTTCGACGTGTTTCCTTAGGTATTCCACAATCCTGGATAGCCACACTACCTTGGTGACTACATCTTCTTCTTCTTGTTCTTATTATACAGGGAACTCTGTGGCTGCACTGCTTATTGCTTCAGTCAGTGCAAGATTGCTTTATTCTTATGCTCTAATCTCTTGCTCCTTCTACTAAAGGAGGGCCTTGCGCTCTTTCGCCTTCCTTGTTGCCTTTTGTTCCTGATATGAAAGAGCATTTTCATGGATTTTTAGCGTCTTGAGGAACTGTTCGCTCGAAATACCACTTCCTTCGACCTCGAGCATACCCTCTACATTTGGTATGTTAATGTTGGTAAGATCATCATCTAGTTCTCCAGCCATATTGTAAGAGTCCATCCATTGCTGGATGGTCATGCTACACTAGTGGGAATTTGCCACCTCGATAGGGATTTCAACAAATATTTTCTCCTTTACCGTTTGAAGCACAACATCAACTGTCGGCTGCTCATCAGAAAATGAAAAGATGTGCACAAATTATTTAACTACCTTGTCCCAATCCTAAGTTCCTTTTTGTAACTCCATGGATGTGTACCAGCTCCTGGGTGTCATTTCCAATGTGTGTATGAAATGATGGACCCATTCCTATCGCGGGTATTCTGCAAATGCTGTGCGGAACTGATTAAGGTGGTCAACAGGGTTTGATAACCCCATGTAATTTTGACTCAAACTTGTGAATTATTTATCAAATAGGACTTCTAACAATCTTCTGCACTGTGGCCATACATATATAGACCACTTATCCATACCCCACCATCGAGTGGATGTGGATTTCAATACGTAGTCTAACACAGACAAGCACTGCAGTTCTATTACTAGTCCTTCAAAATTAGTTATAAAGGTCACAAGTTTAGGTAAAACCTCATATGTGGGTAACTCCCTCAACTGATTCTCCACCCATAGCATAGACCTTGTAAATCTGGTGCATCTCCTCATAGATACCTCATGTAGTATGTGTTATCTCTTAAATAAAATTTTCAATAAGTTCACTCAAAATAATTTATTTTTTGATCACCGATGAAGGTTTCAGGCCATATAATGAAAAATATTGGGATGAATAACAAGGTTGGGATATATAATGTTTTGTTTTTTAAGGAAGTTTGAAATTTTTAGCTTTCGGGGGCTTAGGCGAGTTTTTCAACAACTCATTAGCCACCGAAAAGCTCACCTTTCGATAGATAACAGTTTTAACGTAGGACCATGTTGACCACCAAAATCCTGCTGATCACGTTTGTTTATGAAATTTAGGGAAAAGGACTGTTGGTGGATTAGGAAAGCTTTCCAACAGCTCATTAGCCATTGAAAATCCTTGGTTTCGGCAACTTAACTGGAGATTGAAGGAGGGCATTAACCACCGAAAGCAAGTGAAATGCGTTGGGGAAAAAGAAAGCTCAAAAAAATCAAAACACAGGTTTCTATGGCTAAACATGGTTTTAAAATGGTCTCTAAGCCATCTAAAGTAGACTTTCCGCAGCTAAGACCAAAATTTCAGGACGCTCTAAGCCACCGAAAGGGGCGTTTTCCTGTGAAAAGGAATCATTTTAAAATGGTGATTATGAGCGACTGGAGAATCATTTTTCAAAATTCTTGTATGTTTTTTTTCCCTAACAGGTCAGAGAACAATAACCTATCTCATTTTTCCTATAGGTGTTGCATATTGGGAGAATCGAATCCATCTATGAGACCTAATTTTCAGATCTCAGAATTTCCTGTTTGACACATGTTTTTGAAATCTAGATCTCGGTAAAATCAAAACAAATTCCAAAAACTTGAGAGAGATTTTTTCTTAGAATGAACCAATATACAAAAACCTCTTTCATTTTATAAACATCTGTCACATATTTGAAGGAACAAATCCATCTCTGAGCCCCATGTTTCAGTAGTTTGGCCAAATTTTTAGGGCAAAAGTTGACCTAACAGGGAAACAATAGCAGAACAACCTCCTTATTCTTCTAAAGCCAAGAAAGTCAAAAGAAACATGAGATACATAAAATACAACACAAGGCTGTATATAGGATGATTAAGCTCCAAAGACTACAGCTGAAGGAGGCCAAGGAAAACCCTAGCAGCCACCCCACCTTGGAAACCCTAGTTGAAGCAACAGTTAGTCTCTAGCCTCTTGAAACTAGCCAAGGTGCTGTTAACACTCCTAGCATGAAGCCTACAGAAGAAGAAAGCTGAGAAAATAGGCCTAAAAATAAATTTTTGAGAAAAAACTAATAATTTTTGCAAAATAGGGCTTTCAATGGCTTAGGCGGACGTTGGGGCAGTTCATTAGCCACCAAAAGCACCACTTTCGGCAGCTAACGGTTCTGATAGACTAGTCTCTTAACCACCGAAAGTGGATAGAGGATTAAAAACAAATTTTGGCATATAGGACCATTTTTGGGCGACTATAGATGGCTTAGGGACATAGTCTGAAGATGAAGGGCACAGAGGAAAGCATCAGAAAAAGGTTTGTTTTAGTTCTACTATGACATAATAGTGCAAAAGGCCACCAACAACACCTAGATATCAAGATAAATCAGTGGCTTAACTAGCAGAGGGTCAGTAGCAGTAATTATTAGTAGATACCTCAATTATCTGAAGGTTATATAGTGAACTAATTCTTCAGTTAAGTTAGACAAGTAGTTAATTAGGGTTTTTTAACCTAATTTGCAAAAAACTATTATTTTTGTTTATTTTTGTAAAAAACAGATCCAAGTTTTCAGGATCTGTATATTTTGTAAAGGCTATAAAGCCTAAAAATGATTTTATAAAAAAGGTTTGACTTCGGGGACTTGTAGACCAATACTATTGTCAAGCTTCTCATTTTTCTCATGACCTAATTTAAGCTTTTTTGTTATCATATGTTTAGCTTCCATTTTCTGTCTATTCTGTACTTATGCTTGAATGTGTTATTCAGGTTTTATTCAGTTTGATTAATGTCTGATAGATTTCATCCTATTGGCATATTGATTGATTTGAATTATAAGTGATTTCCTTGTCATGTTTAGCCATTTATATGTATTTGTGTTATGTATGAATCTACATGATTAGTTCTCCATATCTACACCATATTGTCAACCTCTAAATAGTGGTAATTAGAAGCCTTATCCCTGATTGAATTTCATGCATGTCTTGAGAGTGTGAGGTCCTATAGGTCACCTGACTTGATCCACTTAGAAAACCCCAAAAACATTTAATTTACCAGGCATCCTCAAGCTGCAACCTAGAGGAGTTTCCTAGAGTGATAACAGTATGTTTTTCCAATTCTTCAATGCCTCTCCTGAATCTGATGTGCGTGAGCTAGTACTCCTCCAACTCAGGCTCCCATCCACTATAGGATTGACGTAGTCATATTTTAAGGCACTGATATTATATATATGGTACATATAATCACATTGTCCTTCATTATAGACATATTCGACATATTTTTGTTGCTCTAGTGGATCAATGGGAGACACTACCCTCATCTCATCATCCTCAAATGAGAGGATTATTTTCGTCAAATTTATTATCATCTGATTGTCTATTGCCCAATATATCCCCAGAATTTTGGGATATGGGTTTGTGTTGTTGACAATTTTGATAAATTAAAAATCCACAAATGTGCATAGCCCATCAATGTCGATAGGAACTTGACTCAACCTACCAATTGGTAGAACCTTCACCTGATTTGCAAGCTTTAACTAGATAGGGGACCAGTCCAAGCGTGACATTCCCATGCTCTCCCAAATTTGTCATGTTAAAATATTGGCGTCTGACCCTATATCTAGGATAATATAATCCATGTCATAGTCTCCTATCCGCTCCATCATTCTTAACTCGTGACCAATTTTGAATTTATTTTTAACATGGTTAACTCTTTTTTCGGGTTGTGACTAGGTTTCTTCTATAAGCTCTTGCAATTCTGCGACAACATCTTTATCATGGATAACTGCTAAGCAACTTGACAGAAATGACTTGAACTTACTAACCTTGTTTGAAGTCTGCTTCCATAATATCTGTTGGAAACGTTCATGCTTCTCCTTGACTTCGGCTGAGGTTGCTGGTTGTTCATGATCTACAAAATCCGGTCACACGTTCGAGAATACTTGCTTCTATTTTTGAATGTTGAATGGTACTTTCTTCTACGTTGCGGGTCACACATGCAGTAGTTCCTACAATATATTCTGATCAGCTCCAGTCACAACACCTTCTTGTGTTATGACAACAACACTTGGTTCTCTTGGATCAGCAACAATCATTTGAACATTTAGGTTAGGATTTGGATTTGGATTCTGCACAGGGTTAGGAACTCCAACAACATGAGCTTACCACTTTGCAATCAACTGGGGGAATTATTCAACGTTATAGACATGCGCTTTACAATATGAACAAGAATTTTCAAGCTTCTAAAAATATCTAGCATAATGTCCTGGGTGCCCACAATTATAGCATACAACTTGACCTCTTCCTCTACCAAATCCTCCTCCTCCTCTACCTCTGAAATTTCCACCCCTCATTCCTTGAGGGTATGGTTGCTGCAGTGGATACTTATTCAGCAAGTATTGAGGCTGATACTAATTCTGATACTGATTTTGTGAAAAATGCATAGGATAGTAGTGCACTTGCACTTGTTTAGACTGAATCTGGTTGTTGTTCTTCATTAAGTAGGTGTCATTTGTCTTCTCCTGCAAGAGTTGGTATGATCTGCAATCCTTGTCATTGTGTCCTACTGACTTGCAAAATTTACAGAAAAGTCTAGCCGGGGTACTTACAATCTTCTGCAAGTGTAGATAGTCATCATCACGATACCCTATAGTCTGACATATTCGGCACTAGGGTAGTATTTGAGTACTCAATGTATTAGGTGCACCCGATGAGATATAGTTCATGTACAATGGACAATTATCCTTGGTGTGTCCATACATTGTACATCTTCTCCACCACAAGTCCTCTTGGGATTCTTTTCCCTTCTTGATGTCCTAAAGCTATATCGTCAGATTAGTCAACTGCGAATGAATCTCCATCATTCATACACCACCATCTCTGATCATTGAGGATTCCAGCTTCATCACTATTTCTGGTGCTTCCATCTATGACACAATATTCTGTTGCATTAATGGCCCTCGTATGAGTGGTAATAGTGCAATGATAAACTACTCTTTATGTTGTACATCCGACATTTGGAAACTAACTTTGGCCATCAAAGTTTTAAACCGCTGGTCAAAATCCCATACAGACTCCATCATTAAATGCTTTATTTCTTTGATCTCAGTGATACACTATGACTCAGATTTAGTTTTTCTGAACTCACAAATCATCGCGAGTCAGATCTCATCAAGGGTCTTCTGTGGCTTTCCTATTGGTACTAGGAAAAAATTCATAAACCATTTCAATGCAAAACCCCGAAGATTCATAATCATTTGTGCTTTACATATGTCCGCATTGTGAACTTGGCGAACCATCCAAACAATTCATAGAGGAACCAATGATGCTCTGGATCTTCTGCTCCATTCCCATTGAATGTAGGTAATCTAATATTATCCCTAGCCATTGGGCTGGCATTGAGGATGTTTAATGAACAATTTAATGAAGGTAGTCTTCCTTATGCACTAGTCACAACACTAGTACTTTTAGTATTGACAAATCTTTCAGGAGATGAGGTTCTAGACCTTACCTCCGGTGATGCTCTTGGTGTGGTGTAGAGATGTTCTGATTTTGGTGTCTTCGTAGATTCTTTGGATTCTTCTACTCCTTAAAAAAATTGGGCTATAATCTTCCTCTTCATCGCAAGACCCTTCGTCTGGCCATGACTCAACTTCGTACTCGCTTTCTTCAAACAAACTAGGAGTTTGTCTTCCTCCTAATGTCTTTCTTCTCTTTCCTGACTAAAACCTCCTTCAACTTCTTAAAAATCCAACTTATAGTTCAGGTTCTGTAATTCTTGGGAATATCTTAGCTAACCATTTCCCATTTTCTTTACAGGTTGTCAGTGACATATCCTTTCTCCTAGATATGTGACTCAACTGCTCAACTGAAAAATTCCCTTCTCATAGATGAGCATTTTTATCCATGTAGTTATAGATAACAAGTACCTCCTGTAGGGTTATTGGAAAAAATTTCTTTCAACCTCTCTATATGAGGTTATCGTCTCAACTACAAACTCAGTAATATATACTTGCAAGATTCTGTTGACCCAAAAACCAATATCTCTAAAGAGGGGTTACTTACACTGGTTAACTCATGGACCAGCTGAGCACTCCACTCAACTGCTTCCCTTCTCTAGAAGTTTGTTTGCAGAGTCACTAATCTTGAAAAGCACTCATGCAACATAATAGGAAACTCTGCAAAGAATATTTCATGAATATCCATGTATAGGTATCGGTCCAACCAGTTTTGTGTTCTCAACTGCAATCTTGTGCTCTCTTATTATGTAAATGCTAATGTATTATACTCCAACCAATCCTTGATTTCCCTCTTTGTCGGATGCCACAACATTTCCCTCAAATCAAATGATTACGGTTCTTGGAAACATAACCATTTGTTGGCTAAATTTTCCCCACTCTCATAATTGTTGCCACCTTTCACACACCTGGGTCATGTGGTAGAAATATTCAAGCCACTCGGTGTGTCCTTGGGGGCAAGTCTCGAGTCAAGGCTGTCACCTTGTTCTTGACTCCTCTGTTTAGGCTCAACTCCTAATGAAGCCAAGGGGGGTAGACCCTATTAAATTACTAAGGATGATTTCTTAGTGTGTGATGTTAAACTGAATCAGTTATTTAGGAGTTTGAATATTTTAACTATAGACAATTAAAGATGACAAGATACGAAGATAAACACACGAAAGCACAAAGCTGATACACACTATATATACATAAAGCAAAAAATGACCAGTGCCTTAGAATGGAGTCAAATCAATAAGATCAATGTGCTTGCATGTGCTTGAAGTGAATGTTTTGCGATTGCATCTTGGTATGTTTTAAGTTAAAATTGAAGTATGAGTTGATTAAATTAGGCTAAGGGGGGAATCCAGATATACCTGAGAGTACTTGGAGTGTGTCCAAAACTAAACCTTCACGGCTACCCGCAAGGAATATGTGGGCTGAAATGGAGTCTCTGGGGCTATTTTTTGTAACACACCCATTAGGGTGTGATAGAGATCAGTGCCCCGAGGTCACTTTTCAGAAGTTCCCGCTTCCTTTGGGTATTTTGCCACCGTAAAGGTTTGATCGAGGTGTTGGATTTTCACCTGATGGTTTGTCAGTTGGGGAGGGTGAGTCCTAATTATGCTAGTCACCCAATTGCTTTTGATACATCTTGACTGATTGGATGAACCTCAGCCAAGTACAGAGCATACACACTGGAGTCTTGTAAATTTTAATAAGTTTTAAACTGGGTGTTCTTGTTTAAAAGAAAAGCCTCCAAGAACCTCTTTCGATCCAAGTGGATATCAATTAGGGAATAGAGGAGGGGTTAATTTTATAGTTGCTGATAAACAAATGATAGAAAAAATAAAACAGATACACAATCCTAGTTTCTTAATTAATCCTACCACGAATCTCTTTCCCCTTTCGGGTCAATTGGGAAATCGTGGGGTAAGTATTACGATTAATTTGAAATGTAATATATGGAATATGGAATTAATAACAAAATAAAATATCCTACCCTACAGATTAGATCAATACTAGTTAAAAAAAATAAATGAGGAAAAGCACAAAAAGGACACCGACGCAAATCCCCCCAGGGGGAATGGGGAATGGGCTCGAAAGAGCCTATTCAAAGAATAATTTTACTACAGCGGTTACAATATCAGAGAACTGATAAATCAGAACTTTCTTGGTCCTTATACAGGTTGAAACCAAGTTTTTACAATTTTGCAAAAAAGAATTAAGATTTTTTAGTGAAAAGGGAGACACCTGGGGGGATTTGAATGCTCCTGAGACCACTTTGGACAGAATATTCCTTTTCTTTCTGTCATACCTGCTAAAGGACAGTGAACAAGTTAGAATAACATATTCCCAAAATCACTTTAAGAGTACCTTTGGATCAGCTTACTTTATCTCAAAAAATAATGCGGTTAAACTAGCTAAACCAACGGAGAAGGAACCAAGGAAAAAAAGATTTCCTTGGGATCTTGGCTTGCTGTTTGTGAAGCCAATTAAAGTGCACTGATATTCCAGAATATTAAATTTTATAACAGTGAAAGGAAATCTAATGCATGTGATCTACAAGTTTTCTTTAAAATTCATGCAAAAAAGACGATTTCCCTACAGCTAGATCTAGGATGCTTATGAAAATTTTTTAAGTGCGAGATATAGGATATGAGCTATGAAATATTAGATCTATGTATATTTTACTTTGATGAAACATATCCAAATGAAATCATAGCTATGAACTGAAAAAGTAACCGGGTAAAGTGTTGATTTTGAGGGAGGAAGAAGAGGAGAAAAGTGCAGGTTTCCTTGAAGATCCGCAGTAGAGATTTCAGGTGGAATGCCGAGGGACTATTCCTTTGAAATGTTTTAAAAAGAATGAAGAAGAAAAATAGATCAGGATCCTCTCCAAAGTATGAACCTGCAACTCAGCTGAAATCAAAGAACTTGCCAAAAAACTTGTGAGATCCGATTAGTACATACAAAGAGATTCAAGATAACATGCATATAAGCTTATAGGACATGATAAATCTAGATCTCTAAACATGCATCAAAGGAGAGTGATAGTCAATAAACTTATTGAACAACACCTTTCCTATCAAGATTGTAATAAGCTAATTACCAATCTTAACCATAGATCTACAAGAAATTAGCAAAAAATGACCACAGATATAGGTTTCCTCAGTAAAACAATGGAAATAATCATCTACACATGTAATGGCACCACACCGTATTTCCTCTAAATATTTTCTTTATTTCAAATGCAGAATTACAACAATACAATAGCAGCAGCACCTCAATCCCAGTTCTAACTAGCTTCGAAGAGGAGGCTGTGCCTGGATATATACAAAACACAGGCCATCCAGCCTAGGGGGGGCACAAATACCAAGGGGATAGACCAAATATGCTGATTGGAGAGTCCATCAATGCCTGATTTGTGTCTAGCTAAGCCATATTTGAGTCTCACTAAGTGCAATTGTCAATCGGGGGGCTGATCTGACTGACAACTCAACCTGTTGACTGAATCACCCACCAAAACTCATCCAGCTGAGCCAAAAACGTGTGGAGGAGAGAGGGAGGGCGAAATTCCCCATAAAGGATGCTGAAGATCAACTTTAGATCTGATTTGATCACCTCCTTCAGTCAAGGATTTGTCAGATCCAGTGAATCTGCTTCAGATCTGACTGATTTCAATCAAATCGGCTGAGAATCCATTGATCTATGATTTTGGATTTGCTCCATTATTCATCAATCTATTAATTAAAATAATCAATAATTTATTTTTGGGGCTTTCTAACCTGAGTGATGGAAAATCACTCAAAACTAGGAAATAGTGGGTCCATGGATTTACATGGTGCTCTTAGCTTTAAAATGAGCACCTACATGACTGAAACCGATTATTTGGCCCACTTTTATTACAAAATCAATTTTTCGAATTAAACTATTAAAAAATAGCCTAAGTTTTGGAAAAATTAAAATTTAATAAAAAACACTGAAAAAACTAAAAAATTGAAAAATTGAAAAACACCTAGGGGGACTTAGACATGTTCATATGACTCAAAAATGATGTCTAGCATGTCTATACATTGACACATAGACTCTAATAACCTCAATAGGCCTAAATTCCAAGCCGACCACCCCAACTTTGGAGGTATGGAGTGAAAAACTCAGAAATTATCAGTCGTTTATTCAAAAACCAATAATAACCAAGGGAAAAAACACCATGGGCTGATCGGATTGACAAATGAAGTCTAAGAGACTGAGTCTTTTACAAACACTATCATGCTAGAACATTTATTACAATTCCCCCATGGGGTATGAACATGTGATATGATACAACAAGCACTTCCCAGAAGTACTTCCAAAGGTCTTTTTGAAGTCCGAACAAGTTAACCCTGTCCGGTTCACCGGGCTCACTTGATAAAAATCACTAAGTACAACTTAGGTGGTAACATTCTGGCTCCAACTGTGGGATGTGTGCTCGATCTGGTCTTTAAGGCAAGGAGAGGATACGAGAACACCAGAATCTCTAGTTTATATACCCTGCAAAAACATCTCAACTTGACAAGAAAAACCTCAGCAGCACAAGTTTTATGAAAAACCAAATGAACCATTAAGCTGATTTATTTAAACAAAATAGATGTAACTAACTAAAAGAAGAAAAGTTTTATTATAGTTAAGTATAAAATAGAAATGCAGAAAGTAAATGCTCTCTTTCAAAGAGCTTATTTTCCTACTCTAAGCATGATATAAAAAGGGTTAAGTGTAATCAGAAATCCAATGTAACCACCTAAGCATTTTGTTAACATAATTTTTTTTTCCTTGTCTTTGGTTACCAGCCAAAGTAAGGATACCTTATTCAGAAGATGCAAACCTGCGTGATGATTCAAAATGGGCGGGATGGATGGGAGATCATAAGTATGAACAATGTCATAAAAATTCTTCCCAAACTTGTATGTACTCATGCAGGCTGCTTCTATCCATGACTGAATAGGACTGATATACCAATCAGAACGACAAGGTAGGCTGACTACATCATCATACTGATCATTGGGACTTATCAAATGATAACTCGTTGCACAAATCCCAAGTAGCTCCAAATCATAAGGAACCTCTATATGTGAAAAAGATGGCTGAGACTGACATTCCACTAACTGCATCACATTTGACTTTCCACAATACTGTTTCTCATTGTCCTCATTACTGATACCCTTGTGCGTCTCTACATGGTATGACTTTGAATGATCACATGAAAATTCTAAATGCTTCTCTTCCATACTAAGGTTTTCCCAGGAATCCAGATCCATGCTCCCCTCTATGGATGTATCATATATTGGACTTCCACACATTTTTGAATAGACACTCCCATTGTTGGACATATCATGGATGGGATTCTCCATAAGATTTTCACAAGTTGGTTTATCTATGAAATTCCAATAGTCATCACTACCATCCATGTCGTATGTGGGGGACTCTTCATCCATGGCATCATGCTCCTGCCTATCCATGTCCTCCTTGTATTCATAACAATCTTCTTTAGATAAAATGTTACAAGGCAATAAACTTTCCAAACCTTCATCAATATGTGGAGAACAAGGTCTACTGTCAACATAGACCATATTGATCTTATCATAAGTTTCTTTACAGGCTTCTGTTATGATATCCTGAAGAGGATCTTCAATATTAACTTTAATCAAGGAAACCTTTTGGACATACTCAATGGGATCACTTGGTATGTGTTGTTCAGTGGATATCTCTAGAGGGATTTCTGGAAAAGTATCAGCATTGCAACACACCTGAGAATACATAAAATCTTCATTGTCTTCAGCTATGGTGACATGAGGAGAGTCTTCAACACTATGTTCCATTATGGGCTCCTCCTAAAGCTCTTCAATATGAACATTTTGGATTTTCCCTTCCTTAGAATCTCGTTGTGCATTGGTAGATACCTCATTTTCTTTAAGAAGACGCTTAATTTCTTCATTTCTTAAATAACCTCTAGGATGCTTTTTTATGGGAGTATCATGGACTTCCTCTTTACTTAAATGTTCAAGAAGTGATTCCAAGTCTTCAATACTTTGTATCACAGAAAAATGTCCATCATATGCTTCCGTGTGACACTCTGTCCCAAATAGGTAGAAGGTATAGATCTTTTCAAGGAACTTTTTTAAGCCATTCATACTACCCCTGCCATCATGCCACTGCTCTAAAAACATCCAAAGGAAGCTTGGAAAAGAAGTTATACATTTATCAGGAAGGTCTTGATAGAACCAATAACAAGCCTCACCTCGAAA
>LPNX011186895.1:0-10864 GCA_001517045.1 Pseudotsuga menziesii | reverse complement strand
AATAACCAAGGGAAAAAACACCCTGGGCTGATCGGATTGAAAAATGAAGTCTAAGAGACCGAGTCTTTTACAGACACTATCATGATAGAACATTTATTACAATTCCTCCATGTGGTACGAACATGTGATATGATACAACAAGCACTTCCCAGAAGTACTTCCGAAGGTCTTTTTGAAGTTCAAACAAGTTAACCCTTTCCGGTTCACCGGGATCACTTGATAAAAACCACTAAGTACAACTTAGGTGGTAACAATAACCAGGTTCAACAAACCCATAACACCAAAAAAACAACCAAAGATATCTACCCTAGACTTTGAACATGGGTTAAGTTGGAGAATTTCAAATGGATGAGGTAATCCTAGACTTAGGATCAGAGGTAAATGTTCTGACTAAGCAGACATGGGAACAAATGGGTAGCCCCAAGTTAACCAGATCGCCTATCCATCTGCAACTAGCCAATCAACAGAGGGTATCACCACTGGGTCGATTACCACAAGTGCTAGTTGACATTGACGGAGTTCGTAGTTTTGTAGACTTTGAAGCTATAGAAATCATTGGCGATAGTAGACCGTATCTAGCTCTACTAGGTATTGATTGGGTAATCAATAACATGGCTGTTATCGATTTAAAGAAAAGACAAATGACTTTTGAGGATACACAGATCCAGGTCATCGCACCATTGGATCCTTTTCAGGGTCCTAGATATATTGAACCTATCCAAGCCGAGGATGAGGCACGTAATATGGAGAGCCTCTATCAGATGACCACGAACCAGAGTGACTACATCAACCCAACCGCAGAAGGAAATATTAGTTGGCGATGCGACAGCTCATGCACATTGGATTCGGATGTTGGTCTAGAGAACTGGTAGAACAGACTTTATGAAGTCTCAGCTCGCAGATGTGCATATCTGACTAAGTCATTGCGATGGATCGGAGCAGAGCTTAAGGATATTCCGTCGTTTGATGGCTTAGCGGATGTCAATGACTTTTTATACCAGTTTGAACAAGAAATTCCTCACGAGCAGAGGATGTCAGCGATTGACCTTGCAGTAAGAGCCACACTAGCAAGATGGTGGCATGCACACAAGCAACATATCGCATCATGGGATGACTTCAAGAGATTGATGACAATCAGGTTTTCTAATAACAAAGAGTGTCTACAAAAGAAATATACAAGAGAAAGTGACCCCAGGTCACACATTCAGAGTTGTGAACAGAATTGGTCAGGCATTCCCGAGGATGAATGGGTTCACTGATTCATTCACACTTTAGATCAAATTCCAAAGAATTGGTACACTGAGACAGAGTTGGGCAGAGGAACAACTACATGGCCACTTATGATAGACAGCTTTGAACTCACTTTCGCTTTTGAATCTGAGTACCCAAGCATTAATCAGGCTTTAGACGTTATAAAGATTAAGATCTTTTAGGATTGTACCCTATCAGTGTCAGCTCAACCTGATTGGGCTATTCAATTGGACCAGGCGCTAGAGTGCTATAACTTTGCATCAGAACCAGAGGAGGAGGATGAGTATCCTCGCAACATCAACATCCCAGATTCAGAAGGCACTCGCGATGTTGATGGACTAAAGCTAGAGACTCCAGCTATCACCGAGCCAATCAATATTAAGAAGATCAACATTGGCACAGAAACAGAACCAAAGTTTGCATCCATTGGAGACTATTGGAACAATGAAACGGTAGGACACATTGCAGATTTGTTACATGACAATCAGGATTTATTCCCCACTAAGTTCACAGAAATGAAGGGAATAGTTGGAGACTTGGGAGTAATGAGGATACCATTGAAAGAGGATGCTAGACCAATTAAGCAGCGTCCATACAGATTAAATTCTCAGCATAAAGAAAAAGTTAAGGATGAGATCGATAAGATGCTAGAAGTAGGCATCATTGATCCAGTGGAAGAAAGTGAATGGGTTAGTCCCATGGTCATGTAAGAGAAGAAAACCAAAGGAGAAATCAGAATCTGTGTCGATTTGCACAAACTCAATGTTGCATCACTTCATGACCCATTTTCGACACCTTTTACTGATGAAGTTCTAGACAATGTGGGAGGATAGGAGGTCTACTCCTTCACCGATGGCTTTTTAGGCTATCACTACATCAAAATCCATCCAGAAGATCGATCTAAGACCACTTTTGCGACAGAATGGGGCTCATTCCAGTATACGGTAATGCCCTTTGGTATTAAGAATGCACCAGCTATCTTTTCAAGAGTAGTAGTTGCTGTATTTAAAGAGTACATCCATAAATTCTTAGAAGTCTATTTTGACAATTGGACTATATTTGGATTAATTGACAAACATATAGGTGATTTAAGACTGATGTTAGAGAAATGTAGGCAATACCAGATTTCTCTAAACTTAAAGAAATGCATATTCTGTGCTACATTTGGTATTTTGTTGGGTCACATTGTGTGTAGACAAGGCTTGATGGTAGATCCTGCAAAGATTGCCATCATCGTAAATCTTCCAACACCTAACTCAATCAAGCAATTGAGAATAGTACTTGGTCATACTGGGTACCATAGAAAATTTATCAAAGGTTATGCAAAGATCACAGCACCTATGGAAAAGCTGTTAAAGAAAGATGTAAAATTCCTATGGAATGAGGAATGCCAGAAAAGCCTAGACACCCTTAAAGAAAAGATGGTTACAACACCCATCTTAGTATTCCCAGACTGGACCAGGCCATTTCATGTACATGTGGATGCATCTGGCATCTCACTGGGGATCGTCTTAACCCAGCTAGGAGAAGGAGGTATCGATCACCCTATCGCACACTCAAGTAGAAAACTATCCACCGCAGAAAAGAACTACACCACTACGGAAAGAGAAGGATTAGCCATGGTGTATGCTCTACATAAATTCAGGCACTACCTGCTAGGTGCCTCATTCAAGATGTTCACTGACCACTATGCTTTGAAGTACTTGGTCAATAAGCCAGTGTTAGGGGGATGAATCTGCAGATGATTACTCCTATTTCAAGAGTATGATTTTGAAATTATTGTCAAACTAGGGAGATTAAATGCCGGACCAGATCATCTATCGAGGATAGACTCAGGAGAAGAGCCAAGTAACCTAGAGGGCAACTTTCCCGATGCGCAGTTGTTTTCTATTCAGATCGAAGAAGAGTACTATGCTGATATTATTCACTTTCTCACTACAGGATGGGCACCTATTGAGTTTACCAAGCAGCAAAAGAAACAGCTAGCTGTCAAAGCAGCAGACTTCACTTTGATTGCGGGACAATTATATAAGTTAGGTCCAGACGAAGTCCTGCGCAGATGCATCATACCACACGAGAAAGAGGCCATTATCATAGAAGCACATTTCGGTACCACAGGAGGTCATTTCGCAGGAAAGCTGACTGCGCAGAAAATCCTGACCGCAGGATTATGGTGGCCTACTTTTCATAAGGATACTAAGGAATTTTGCAGATGCTGCGATATCTGCCAGAGGGTAGGAAAACCTTCGCGGAGAGATGAAATGCCACTGCGACAACAGATTACGCTGCGCGCATTTGACAAGTGGGCTATAGATTTTGTGGGTCCTATCAACCCACCAAGAAAATGAACTGGTGCGAGATACATCATCACAGGAACAGAATACCTCACCAGATGGACGGAGGCCAAAGCAGTAAGGAATTGTGATGCTGCTATAGCTGCATAGTTCCTCTTCAAGAACATCATCAGTAGATTTGGATGTCTAGTAATTTTGATGAGCGATCAAGGCACCCATTTCTTGAACCACACTATTGAGGCCTTGACAGAGGAATTCCAAATACAACACCATAAGAGCACTCCCTACCACACACAAGCTAATGGTATGGTGGAGGCCTTTAACAAGATTCTAGAAACCTCTCTTACTAAGATCTGCAACAACCAAAGAAACAATTGGGACCTTAGGGTTAATGCTGTGTTATGGGATTATAGGACTACATGTAAGAAACTTACAGGACATACACCTTTCAGCTTGGTGTATGGACAAGAGGCTGTTATGCCTATGGAGTATATTATGCCTAGTCTAAGAATTGCTCAGATCACCAGGATGACAGACACAGATACGACGAATGAAAGGCTAGCGCAGCTGCTTGCCTTAGAGGAAGACAGGTTCATCGCAGGATTCCATAAGAAAGTGCAGAAGGCATGAGAGAAAGATTGGCATGACAGGCATGGAAAGAACAAGATTTTTCAGATAGGAGACCTAAGTCCTCCTCTACGACAGTAAGTTTGTGAAGTTTCTAGGAAAATTCAAGAAGCATTGGTTGGGGCCATACCAGATTCAACAAGTTACAGATGGAGGTGCCATTCAGCTCAGCAAACTGAACGGGGAGCTTCTTCCCACTTTCATTAATGGCAGTAGGCTTAAGCTTTACAATGCTAGCCACTCCATATCCCAACCTTAACTCAGACATATATGAGAGTGTAGATGTCCAGTGTAGTTGAAAGGAGGCATCGCATCGGTAGTTAGTATACACTGGCAGGTAAAAAGCATTCGCATGAGGAGAGTTTTTCTGTAAAAAAAAAAAAAAAAAAAACTGTTAAGTTTTTTTGTACAGGTGATGCGGTGTGACATCGCGGTAAGGCGATGATTCCCCATGCCACGTAGACACTTTCGAAAAAACACAGAGGGCCAGTCAATTCGCCTTCTGATAGGAAGTTAATGAAGAAATGACCCGTATACCTTACCGTAGATTTGGCAATAGCATCATAAATTTTCCAGATCTAGTAAATCTTTGACGAGACCGGTGCCTACACACAGGTTTCGAGGGAAATTTGATCAGATTTCAGTATTTAATAAGGATCGGGATGATGGGTGTGGTCTCGTCCATGCAATTAATACCACCGACGGGTTCAGCCTAGATGACCATTGCATCCGGGATTATAGCCTTCAACATAAAAGCAGAGATCATTCATTCAGGACGGTTACTTTTGCAAGATCCGAGAGCTATAGAGTAAGTTGTTAAGTTTTCCCTGTGCAGAGATAATTTTGTTACAGAGTGCTGTGATTTTCCTATTTCGCAGCCATTTCCAATCCAGAGTATTGCATCGAGTGGGTTCTATCCGAGGAGGAACCTTTAGAAGACATTTTGAGATGATTCGAGCGTGGAGGCCTTGTGTCCGCTATGACGACACCACCCAAGTGTATGAAACCAAGTTCATCACAGGTCAGACAGTTGCCAAGGATGAGGAGTCAAGCTTAGATAGTAGACGAGTCCAGCCTAGAACAGCAAAAAAGGAAAAGGAGGAAAGTAAAAGTGAGAAACAGAAAGAGAAGGCCAACTCGGATGGCTGTGCACATGGAGTTTCCCAGAAGATCTCACGGAAGGAAAAAAGGATCAAGAAACAGGAATCCGAGACGCATAAAAATAAAAGGAAAAAGGAAAGGAACGAAGGTTCTCGTAATGGAATTCAAGGCCTGTATAGTTTGTACAAAAGGATCCAGACTGAATGAACTGTTTGAGAAAGTTGGAAGATACAGATTTTCCTTGTGATAAAAGTTCTAACCTAGATAAAGAGGAAAGGATATCTGTGGAAGGCTTCTCAAAAGCTTAAGATCCTTCAAAAAGATGCTCATCCATGAAATGACCTATATACAGCCTAAAAGTATATCAGGTCTCCGAAGCGACAAGAGTGAGAGCATGAAAATAAGGGAAGGAAAGATAAGAGGAACCAATGAACTAAGTTACAGAAAATATGGAGAAAGAAGTCACATGACTTCAGTAGAAACTTATGAAGACTTCGCAGGAATCCAAGGAGAAAGTACAGCAGGAGAAGCCCGCTGTTGGTGGCTCGAGGATGAGCCACAAGTAAGTGTTAGGGGACTGTTGGAGTAGGGTCCTGCAGCTACAGGAGAAGCTGCCATTTTGGCGGATAGACAGTTTTGGCGAAGATATAAGAGATAAGGTAAAAAAATGACGCCGTAGCATGTTTCTAGCTGCAGAGCAGAGCTGGAAATTGTGACTATCGGGGCAGAGAAGTCAAAGAAGATGACAGTACCTGAGTGGTCGAGAAGAGAGAGCTCACCCACTACATTCAAGGTAGCGGTGAAGACAGGAGGGATCAGCTACCCTCATAAAGGAAAAAGGGGCAATGAGGCCGAGGTATTGAAGACGATGGACATAAAAGGAAGCGGCTCCCAGTACCCACGATCAGCGCCATGAAGCATGGAAGACTGCAGAGAGCTGTGGTGTGACGGAAAGCAGCGGTTCGAGTACAGATAGACCGACTATCACAGTTAGGGTTTTTGGGTTACTATTGGGACTGGCCCACAGTGTTGTAATGGCGAGACCTTCGGGCCAACTATAAAGGGATGTAAACTGTATTGTAAAAGGTTAGCTAGTCGGATAACCTGTAGCTATTCAGACAGTTAGCCAGTTTGAGAGTCCAGTAGTCTGTTAGCTCACAGTTATTTTGTATTTTAATAGAGGCGAGATCTGGTTTTGCTATTCAGTCCCTAGTTACCTTACTGTAACCAATAGCCGATTCCAGGAGTATGTATGGAACAATCCATAGGGATTGACAAAGAGAGAGAGAGAGAGAGAGAGAGAGAGAGAGAGAGAGAGAGAGAGAGAGAATATTGTAAGAAGGAAATATAGAGAAAGATAAGAGATCTAGGAGAGAAGGGCTCCCGGCAGTGAGTACAGAGTTACCCAGAAGATATCTAGTTGCACAATAGGTTGTAGCAGAACTGTGTACTCTCTCAAGATATAATAAACACAGTTCTATGGACGTAGCTTCTACCCTGGAAGTGAACCACGTAAAAACTGTGTGTTATGTGATTGTGCTTTACTTAGTTGATATCTGTTATCTGTTACATGAATGTTGTATCTCAGTTAGTAAATGTCTGTATGTCCTCATTCAGTTACAATAGTATTGAAGGTTAAAGGTGGATTTACATGTATCAAGCATCTGCATATGAGTTTATCAGTGCTTGTTTCACACAGTAATAAGTCATCCTGTTAAAGTATTTCCAGTATACTTATTCAGCCAGTTAAAGTATAGTTGAGGTAGAGTGTGTTGAACTGTGGAAGTTCAAGTCAGAGAGTTTACTATCTTGTTGAAAGTTAGCCAAGTCATTTCACCCAGTGAGATAGCCTTTGGACCGTGAGGGTCGCAGTGGGCCATACTATAGAAGATATCGTGTTGACAGTAGGCGATATCGCACCGTCAGAGGAGCTGCGGTGTGAGATATCGCAGAGCGTGGGTTAAGTGGAAGGGAGAGTTACGCACCGCCCGAGTCGCTACGATGTGATAGGAGTCCTTCCCCTGTCAGAACCCACGAGTAAGAGAGAACCGCGCGTCGCAGAGAGATCTAGCTGGCTAAGAGAAACCGTGAGACCCCAGGATGCTACAGAACCTGGTTGAGGACACCTAAGTCTTCGGCCAACCCATAAGATCACTTCGGGTGAGACTTCAGGCCATTTTGCGGTCTGTTTCCGAAAGGGCCAGTGAGCTAAGGGTATTGTTGGTATATGTATATTAGTAAAACCGGGTCTTCCCAGATAGCCAACACAATGTGCGAACAGACTTTCCCTTAACAACTTAACAACTAGCGCAACTGTGCGGTGCAGATGCTTCCTTAATAATAAAGGATAATGGAGCGATTGTATTACAACCTAACAGTAAATGAACATGAAATAGTATATAATACTTTGACAAATTTTTAGTCATTTATTCATTCAAATTCTTTATCAATATTGTGACATTTGTTTAAACAATAAGTATAAATAATGCAACATAACCCATAACTAATCACAACCATTCAACACACAAATTCATTCGACACAAGATGTAACATGGAAACCCAATCGGGAAAAACCACCAAGGTGCTCTTCATCTGGCATGAGAAATATATGACACTTTACAATCTGCGACTTGACTGTAGATTATTTTGAGATATGTCTTTTCAGATCACAATATTTCTTGATCTCATGCTCTCTGTTTTGATTATGTTTCTTCTATTCCTACTGATCCGCACACAGCCTAGATCGACTATTCTACTCTACTATCTGTGCATTCAACTGCATACTGACTCTTACAAAACCATCTGTGGATACAGTTGTAGGTCCACGAATCAACAACCTTATACTACTATCATACTTTGCTATGATTTCTTCAATTATTTCCTAGCTTTGGCAGCTGAACCCCTATACAAAATATGTTTCTCCTATTTATAGATTCTACAAGACCACGAAGGGTTGACTGAGTACAAATCATTTATTACAGTTGTAAATAGCCATAAAAACATCTTTCATTACATTTATCACAGGCCATAATTAGCCACAAAAACTTCTTTCAATACATGTTGTAGATACCATAACTAGAATCAAAATAGTCCTCCAGTCTTCCACCGACTCGAGTACCTACGGTCTTCTTAACCCATCTCTTTCCATCATTTACTCTTCTACCTTCTCTCATATTCTCTTTTCCTTCGTCACATTGCTCCTCGTCACAACTTTCCCTCTTCTGCACTTCCTTTCTTTCCTTTACCTGTTTCTTCTTATCACGCACTTTTTTTTCCTGCCTTGTGCTTGCGCTTTTGTTTCTTCCTTGTGCTCTTTTCTGGACTAATAAATGAGGATTATCAATTTATATCATTCGCAACTATAACTTGTGAAATTCAACTACAGTCATGGATTTTCTCTCACCACGATCTCAACCATCAATACTTGCACAGAATTAGGCCTACTGATTCATCATCGATTGTTATAGTGATTGATCAAATATCATTAATCCTGAAACAAGGTTATGCCAAGATATATTCCATTCATGAAATCTCAATGGTTATTAATTTAATTCTTCTTTTGAATGATCAGAGAAATGATCAATTCACCTTCTTTGTGTAGTGTCGATTGATCAGAGAATCGATCAATCAATCTCTTTCTTCTTTCCCTCTTAGAATCCTTGTGTTCTTATCACCTTAGGCCTGATACACATTTGATTGGCATCTTTTACCTGTCTAACTCCTACAGGCCTTACTGGTCTCCATTTGACTCTATTCTCAGACACATAATCAATGTACCATGCTTCTAGTTATCACTTTGTTATTACTAAACTCCTTTTCCATCAATGACAATATTCAACATCCACATCATCACTTCCTTTGACATTAATGAAATTCTTTGACATAAATGAAAACACTCAACATCCACAACATCACTTCCTTTGACATTAATGAACTTCTTTGACATCAATGACAACTAAACTCAACATTCTCCCCCTTTGGCATTGGTGGAAACAACTCCTTAATTTCCTCCCCCTTTGACATTAATGACAAAGGATAACCTGTTATGCTATTGAGTATTTCCTGTCTTTCTTCTTTATGACAACTCCCCTTTTCATCATATCTCCCTCTAAGATTGTGCTACCTCCTGTACAATTTTTGTAAGGGAATTACTCCCATCTTCTTTCTAAGATTCTCAAAGGCTTTCTTAGGTAGTGGCTTGGTGAAAATGTTAGCAACCTGTTCTTTTGTGTCAACATACTCCAGTTTGACAACCTTTTGTGACACTTGTTCTCTTAGGAAATGATATTTTATTGGTATGTGTTTTGTCCTGGAGTGCATGACAGGGTTTTTTGACATACTTATGGAAGTGGTATTATCACAATTTATTATTATTTGGTGCTCATACTTCACAAGTAAGTCTTCTAGTGTCTGTTTCATCCAAATGAACTGGGTGCAACATGACGCAACAACAATATATTCAACCTCTACTGTGGAGAGTGAAATGGAAGATTTTCTTTTACTTAACCATGAAACCAAACAATTTCCTAAGAAGAACGACGCTCCACTAGTACTCTTTCGATCATCCACACTTCCTTCCTAATCTACATCAATAAATTCTTTTAAAATAAAGTCTTGAATTTTTGGTTACCATAACCCATACTCCATAGTACCTTTCAAATATATGAAAATTCTTTTTACTGTAGTTACATGCATTTATTTGGGGTTTGAATGGAACCTAGCAACCAAACCTACAACTTTCATCACATATGGTCTTGTAGCTATCAAATACAACAAGCTTCTTATCATGGATTTGTACATGGTATGATCCACTTCCAGAGACTCATCATCTTTACTTAATTTACAATATGTGATCATAGGAGTACTAACAGGGTTGGAGTCTTCCATCTTAAATATTTTAAGCATGTCTTTGATGTACTTAGTTTGAGAGATAAAGATTCCTTTGTCTATTTGATAAACTTGTAACCCCAATAAAAATGTTAGTTCCCCCAACATTGAAATTTCAAATTCCTTCATCATTTCAGAATCAAAGTTTACAATTAGTATTTGTAAATTACTTCCAAATATGATGTCATCTACATAAACAACAATAATGATCATATTCTGATCTTCAATTTTTTAGTAGAGATTACTTTCAGTGGCACCTCTCTTAAATCCTTGTTGTTTTAAGTAGCTGTCCAGCCTTGAAAACTAGGCCCTTGGAGCTTATTTGAGATCATAGAGTTCCTTTTTCAGTTTGCAAACATAGTCTCTGTTTTTTGATAATAGAGTTCCTTTTTTTTCAGTTTGCAAACATAGTTCTTCCATTAAAAAATGCATATTTGATGTCCATTTTATATACTTTAAAGTTTTATGGATTAAGAGTGCTAGAAACATTCCGATTGCTTCAATTCTTGCCACAGGGGCATAAGTTTCTTCAAAATAAATCCCTTCTACCTGAGCGTACTCTTTACATAGTAATATTTCCTTGTTCCTTATCACTTGACCATCTTACTAAATTCATTGTGTTTTACTAATATCATTGATTTAATGTTCAATATTTTTCAAACAATGGATAACATACAAGAAAGTAAAGGAGAGACTAGTCCCTC
>LPNX011186877.1:27579-205301 GCA_001517045.1 Pseudotsuga menziesii | reverse complement strand
TATGATCCAGATCCAGTTATGATGACTCCGAGAGATCCAGATCGAGTGATGATCCAGATCCAGCAGTGATGATCCAGATCGAGAGATGATCCAGATCTAGTCCAGTGATGATGATCCAAATCGAGTAATGATCTAGATCCTGTGATGATGTTCTATGATGATCCAGATCGAGAGATGATCCAGATCCAGATGACTTGAAGATGAAGATGACTTGAAGACGAAGATGATCCAGTTGATACAGAGAAGAAGACTAGTGCTGAAAATTGTATCGAAAGAATACCTTCCTAGTTAAGAGGGAGTGTTGATGTATATGTAACTTCGGAATGTATTCTTCTATGTATCTTGTATATTGAAACCCGATGTTTATTCCGGGATGTTTCTATTATGCATTTGAGTCATGTGGTAATGCCCCGATGTTCTGATCGGGAGGATTAATAATGTAAATGAGTCATATCAAGTCATTAGGTAAGTCCCCACAGTTTCGGGGCACTTGAGTTATTATACACTAATTAAGGTGTAGGCTCGGGTAAGTAATTTTAGGTCGAGCCTACGTGTGAAAAGGTAATTCAAGTGAACGGACTAATATAAATAGAGAGTGAGAGTCTCTCTATTTATCACTTGTGAATTACATCACTTGCTCTCTCAAGTGTGGTGCACCTTTGGAGAAGGAAATACTTTGGCTTGACAGAAGACAGAAGGATGTTGTTGTGTTGGGAGGTCATCTTACTGTTTTGGGTTTCACATCTTGTGGTGATACTATCTTAGAGGAAGTTGAGGGGTTTTCTCCATTTATGGTTTCCCCTACCAAAACTCTTTGTGTCTCTTATCTCATGTGATGTGCTTATGTTATTGATGTGCTTGTTATTCTCTCAGTGAAAAGATCCTAACATAATGCTAGCTTAAATGTTGAAAAACTAACAATACATTGAGTGTGAGAAGTTGAAGCTAGAGATTGATCCCACCAGCCCATATGGATTACTTGAAGTTGAAGACAGTAATTCATAATTCTAAATTCAATGATTCAATGAACAATGGACATCCACATTGAAAAGTTGAAACATAAAATTTGATAACTCATAGACTCATTGGATATCAACAAAAGAATGGAAGTTACATAAATAAGTTACCCATTTAGTTATTCCTTAAAGAGTGAGTTTAAGAAATTTAATGTAAATTTGGATAACCCCATTAAATATACTTGGTATAGCAAGAAAAATTGGTTTCCCCTCCATATCCCTATGGCCTTGGAATGTGCCACAGTTACGGAGTGTTGCACCTCTACATACATCAACCAAATACAATTTAAAGAGTGTTAATGCCTCAAAAAATGTAATTGACAAAGTGTTGGTAACATAGCATTGTCCAAACCTTGTAGATCACCAGATATTGAATTGTCCATTAGGTGGTGATGTTGGAACTCCCCATGGATTCGAATTGATGCTACAATTGTGGATTGTTGCACCTCTACAAACATGAACACGCCACATAGATATGAAACATAAAATAATTAAAATAAATTTCTCTCACAACGTATGAAAAGTATAATGAAATGCACCTAGCATGCCAGAAAAAGCTTGATGGTGTTGCACCTCCCTTTGGATTTGGCTTGACGTAGTTGTTGTGGATTGTTGCACCTCTGACAATAACAACACACCACATGTTAAAGAATGACAATGCCTAAAGAAACTAATCTATAACCCATTACTCATTCGAATCTATGAAACTAACCTGATTCCATAGGAAATGCATTCTTTGCTCGAGGACGCCCTTGCTCTTTGAGGTATTGAAACTGAAATGGTTCATATTCAGATGCATGGATATTCAAATCAATTTCTAAACCACTGTTTTGGTTTTTCCTTTTTTTTCTTTGTAGGAATAAGGAAACTCTTCTTCGTCTTCAAACATGAATCAAGAGCATCTAACCCAAATGTGAAGTCAAAATCCATGATGTGTAAATTGTTGGCCTCATCCAACATTTTTTTAACCATTTTAATCAATTGTTTGGTCTTTCTCAAAATAGTAGGGGGGTTGTTTTGAATCAATTGCAAGTATCTAAACAACTCCTCTCTAGACAAATTAAGAGCATCAACATCTACATTAATACCATCAGTGGCCATAACAGTGGTGTCAGTATCTACATTGAGGTTTTGAGGCTCTACACTTATTTCAGGGGGGTCATTGAATGTGTTAGCCAATGCATCTTGATGAAGTAATGAGTATGAGTCACTTAAGTGGAAAAATAACCAGTTGAATTTTATGGCATGCTTGCATATATTCCCATGAATAGACCAAGGGAATTCACACACTGTAAAATTAGTGGTATACCAGTTGACAAGGTATTCCTTATCACGATTTGTTTGGCTCCTCACCCAATAAGCATGTGGTGTACTCTCATGAGGACAACAATCACTATCCAGAATTCTTCTAGTTCTTTCCATTGATGATTCAACTTGTTTTTCTCTCCTGTAGTTATTTAGGTATCCTTATTCTTTCAAAATTTCCTTGTACCAATAGCAAGGTTCAACACCTTTTAGGATCATGTACAACAACCAGTCCATCCTACGAGCACATTTATTCCTTCAATCGGATAGGAAGTTTGTCTTCAAATAGCAATGATATGACTCAACTGCATTGTTGGTCTCTTGATTTACATGAGGGAACTCTCGAAAACATTTCACCCACATCCCTAAATGTAAAAACCAAGTTAGTAAAAGTATATCATATTAATGAAAGACAAAATAGAAGCATCAACAATAAGGTGTCCACTTATGAATCTTGTCACTAGCAACCCAATTCTTGTGAAAATAGTCTAGGAACGTCTTCTCATATGCAAATTTGCTAAAAAATTCATGGATTGCTTCATCAACATTATCATTTGAAGTGTATTTCATGATGAAACCTAATTCTTTGAACATATTATTCTCCTTTTCTGAATTACTGACCAAACGGTGCACATTTTTATTCCATGCCCTCCGCACATGCCAAACACACAAGATCACATCACAACCTATGATCCTCCTTCCATATTTAGAGCATTTAAGTGTGTCATTATTAAAATAAATTCAAGATATATTGTTGCATAACAAAAAATAAGTTACCTCAAAGCAACGATTTCAACCAACGCATCATCAACCATGAATGCATTAACTTTCCAATCATGACAGATTTGTAACACCTAACCATGATTTGCTCCAACCATAGCGCACTATCTACTGATGCATTTCTGGATGCCACAACTGATGCAACTGGAACCTCGTTGTGTTGTGCATAAAAAACCACCCGGTGTGTATAGCGGATGCTGCCATATCCAAAAGAATATGTAATATCAATTTCAATCCATGTACTATATTGAATGAATACATCTAAAATAAGCATATTACATCCCTCTTTGACATCCGACTTACCCCTTATTTATTTGTACTAAATGTTGAATCCATGGCTATTATGCTATTATGAGATACGTTGACTATTGTCTCCAACATCCAGTTTGTTTGGATTCCCATTATAAAAGAGACATCTGCACCGTTGGGATTTTGGTAGAAGAATAAATCCTCTTGTCGCTTTTGATGCCAAAGGTTGATACTCATGTCATCCTTTTGGTGGAGTTGATAGTTTTTTTTTGTCAACCAATTGTATATGTTTACAATATCTTTCCTAGATAGGAAAAAATCCTTGTCTCAGGTTGTCGCATCCATGTCAACATGTCTCTTGATGTGCATTTTATAAATTGAATTAGGAGGCACTCCCAAAAAGTAACAACTCTCCACATATGAAACAATGTCCCTCAAAATTTTTGGCTTATGCAATGTCCTAACATTACCTAAAGTGTGACGTTGTCCATGACAAGTCCATCCTTTCTTGTCTTCATGCTCATACATATTGTATGTCAGTATGTCTATGTGAGGACTCTGATCCATAACCTTCAAAATGAAATGGCATTGGCAGCCCCTCTTCTTTGCAAATGGAGTCCTTCGTTTAGTCGACTGCTCTCGTCGTTTGTCCTTAGGGCCATATGAACAATGATAATTACATAAGAAATTTTAGAGTGTTATTAAATACAATGAATGATAAATGTGGTATCAATGCTAATATGTATATAATGCACTTTCGATAATACTTACAGTTCATATTGGAAGGCGACACTACCCCTTTTGTCTGGTTGTTTTCCTTGTTTTCATACAAAAGTACATGGAGCATCATGGTTTTCTCCCTCCCCTTTGATAAAATCAGGAACTCTACTTGAAGGGATTAAAGCAATGCGATCAATACTCTTGTTTTCTCGATGTATTTTTAGACCAAACTAGGCCTCTACTAGAAAATATGATCATGTTTTCGGGGTCTTGCACCTCAAGATCCATGATATCCTTTCATTTTCCTCGCTTTCCCATTTTGTACGGTTGCCTATAGAACAATATGCAAACACATTAGCAATTTTTACTATGTGGAGACATGCAAGCAACAAATCTTTTAATACTTGAGTAAATTTACAAAAGCTATAAGATGCATTTAGAAATTTACTTGCAATGTAATGTAATAAAAATAGCATAAGAAATAAAGAAATAATATATTTTGATTGATAATTCAAGATGACAAGTGTTCAAATTTTCTAATATTTTAACAAAGTTACTTTAACATGATTAATGAAAGTACTTGGTAGTAGATAACAATTTATAGGATGAAGATCTAATATGCGAGGGTTAGGAAAGCCAATCAATGATCTTATGAATAGTGTAGTATTTTGGCTTATTATGAGAACAAACAATTTAGTTGTTGTTGTGTTTGTATTTAGTCTAAGGATTATCTTATTGCTTGATTTGAATGTGAGTTGTATGTTTAAGCTAGGTAGGTTTAGAAACATCGGGATTGCATGCTCTACAAGTTATACTTTTAAATGCCAAGAAATCATATAGCCATGTTGTTATAAGCTAGAAATATTCTAAGTTTTAAACTTTTTCTAAACATAATTTCCATCTTATTTTGTTAGGGGTTTGGTTCCAAATTTTAAAAAAATAGAATCACATCTATTAGCTATGGAAATTACATAATTTGGGTGTCATGGAGGTTTTCTACAGTGTTTATTTAAACACTTCCAAATTTATATTTTACTAAAAAAAATTACGAAATTCCTACCAAAACCCACTGTAAAGTGAAAATCTTAGAATAAATAAACTACTCCTTAAATAAATGAACCTGTAATCATAATAAACTGATTTCATCGATGATTTTCTATTAGATTGAATCATATGATCTCTCTTGTTTTGTCTACAAACTATGTTTTTTCTGTTTTACGTCTTTTGGAGACCGAATATGTTGTTTGGAGGCAGCAGGAGAGTAGTTTGAAGTCATTTAGATGTTGTTGTTTAGTTAGGTTTTCATTTACAGTTTATGTTCTTGTTTTTCTTCTATAGTCCTTAAATCACATTGATTAGAGCCTCATGTGTATACATAAGTGGTAAATTGAAATATGAGATATCATGGTGTCAAGTTGTATGTTGGGGTTTGTTAATTTGATCCTGAATCTTTGTGCTTTTAATATGCATTGCATTTATAGCATAATATATGAAATATTTTTTCCATGTAGTTTCCAACTGGAGAGAGCGCTCTGAGGAATTTCTAGCGTGAGCGATCGTGCCCTAGCCGCCAAGGGCTTCATGCCCCGCCCATGGATCCGCCGGATCCAGTGTCCGTTGAGGACAGATTTCAGACCATCGTGGCCGCTATGCCTCCTGTCCAAGCTGCCGCGATCCCTTCCTCCAAATTTTTTAAACGTGCTAAGGTCCCGGAAGTAAAGCTCAGCTCAGCAGCTTCGAAGAGAAAAGCAGCCACCCTCTCTGAGAAAGGCCTTATTGGTCTGTTCACCGGCCTATGGCCTTCCCCACGCTCAGTGGAGGTTTGGTTGAATAAAAATTGGAGAACCCTAATTCAGGGGGAAGTCTAGCAGATCTTTTATGGAAAAGGATATTTTGCTTTCATTTTTGAAAGGAAGGAAGATCGTGATTTAATCTTCAGGAACGGAACTTATTTCATGGGCCCAAGAGGTATGTATCTGAACAAGTGGGACCTCTCCTTCAATCTAGAAAAAGACATCCCAAAAGCAGTTCCTGTGTGGGTCAAGCTCCCCCATCTCCCTCTTCATTGCTGGAATGATGAGGATTTTCGAGCAATAGGGAATACCCTAGGGAAGTACGTAGACAAATCTGAACCGAAAGCCCCAATGTTCTCCTGTGCTTGCATCTGCGTTGAAGTCGATCTTGAGAAAGGTCTGCCGGAGTCAATCATGCTCTCCATTGACGGCTGGAACCATCTTCAAACAGTAGACTATGAGCAAATCCCGTTCAAATGCAAATACTGCCACGAATATGGCCATTTTGCAAAATCTTGTCCAAAAAATCCTGAGAAACCCATCTCGGACAGCACTCCAAGTGAGGGATGGAACGTAGCAAGCGGGAAGAGGGATACCAAGCCCTCAAAACAACAGATCTCCACGACAAAGAGCCCCCCCGAAAATAGGTTTGAGGCCTTGGAAGTTGAGACGCAGGAGGAAGGAAATAATGAAGAGATCCCTGAAATGGAGAAGCAACAGGACAATGAATCCCCAGCTACCGTCCTACAGCAACAAGAAAGGGAAGATCAGAAAGAGGGTTTTGGAGTTCTACAGAGCCAGGGAAAGGAAGATCTGGAAGAGGGTTTTGGACACCCTAAGGAAAGGAATGACAAGGTAACAAAATCTGAAGGATCCATTACACGATCAAGGGCAAAAGCAAGCTCAGAAGAAATAACCGATACTTCTATCGAAGAGCAAGAACCCCTATCCAGAAAAGGGAGTAAATCTAACAAAGTCATCATAGAGCAGGAGGCAACAAGAGAAAAGGTGGCAGGAAAATAGGCCAATCTGGACTTTTTAGTAAAAACTTCACTAGCAAATAAATATCTTCTCATCATGGAAGAGGAGAAAAAGGAGAAAGATAAGGCCCTCAAGCAACTTAGGAAATAATGAAAGTAGTCTCCTGGAATTGTAGAGGCTTGGGAGGTACGCAGAGGCTAGAATTTATCAAAAGGTTTAAATCAATGGAAACTGCCTCAATTCTTCTCATCCAGGAGACTAAAAAGTCAGCTGAAGACAGTGTTGCCACCACCAAAAATATCTGGCCGAACGGGACAGGCCTTGCCATCAATGCAAGCGGGGCCTATGGAGGGATTCTATGCTTGTGGAACTCAGGTAAGTTTGAGCTACGCTCCGCTATAGAAAATAGAAATTGGATACTTATAAAACTTGAAAACAAAGAAAGCAAAGAACAATTTTGGATTGGGAATGTATATGGCCGAACCATGAACTTGCAGAAGGAAAGATTTTGGACATCGTTAGAGAAGCAATGTGAAGATAAGAAGTTGCTACCCTGTTACATTGCAGGGGATTTCAATGCCACTATATCCGTAGGGGAGCGTAGAGGAGGAACTAAGGTGAGATATCCGTTTGGGGAAAGGATGGAAGATCTCATCTCTCAGTGGGGCCTCACTGATATTAAACCCAAAAATGGCAACTATACATGGAGCAATAGAAGACTGGGACCCGAACATATAGCAGCCCGGCTGAATCAATTTCTAGTCAGTACCCATCTCCTCAACCCAGAGCCGGAAGTCAAAATCCCGTGCTCTGTCGTGTCGTATCATAAGCCAATATGTCTCTTCTTTCCACCAGTAGAAAACTAGGGACCCCTCCCATTTAGATTTAATCAGATATGGTTGGAAACGGAAGGAGTTAGGGATATCATATCTAGCGCGTGGCGTTGCTTCATCCCAGGATCTCCAGCATACTCCTGGGAACAGAAGTTAAGAAGGGTGAAGGATTCTCTTAAATCATGGGCAAAAACTCAGTTCCAAGAACCTGTTGAGCAAAAGAAAAACATCATAAAGTATATGGAGCTTCTGCAAGCTGAAATGGAGGTCAGTACGATCTCCAAGGAGCATCTCCTCAAGGAAATTGAACTGGAATCACAACTTCAGAAAATCCTAAGGCATGAAGAGGAGGGATGGAGGCTTCGTGCGTGTATCTTTTGGCTCAAAGGGGGAGATCAGAACACAAAGTTTTTCCAAAATCAATGCAGGGACAGACAACATTGGAACACTATAAGGGAACTCAAATCTGAAGATGGCGCAGTCACTCAAGGGAAAGCAGCTATCAGCTCAGAGGTAAGGAATTTTTTTGAACACCTGTATAATGATGAGGAACCAGTCTCCCAACGCATCATGGAAGAAATGGTCTCTGACATCCCCTCCCTTATCAGTCCTAAGGAAAAACTCATGCTTGAATCCCCCATATTGGAAGAAGAAGTTTAAAAATCTATTTGGAGCCTCCATCCGGATAAGGCCCCAGGACCGGATGGATTCGCTATCTGCTTCTATAGAACCTTTTGGCCCCTCATCAAGCGGGATTTAATGCGCCTTATTTCCTGGATGGAAAAAGGTAACATGGGGGGAGCCACTAACTCCACCTTCCTGGCCCTGATCCCCAAAGAGTCCAATCCCACCTCCATTAAAAAATTTCGACCCATTTCTTTATGTAACGCGTCCTATAAAATCTTCTCTAAAGTCCTGTCCTTGAGACTCAAGCAAATCATTCCTTCCCTTATCTCCCCTAATCAAGGTGGATTCATTTCAGGCAGGCACATCAGTGACAATATTCTTTTAGTTCAGGAAGCAATCCATTCCAGTACCAAAAGGGGAGAGCCTGGGATGGCTATTAAGATGGACCTAGCCAATTCTTTTGATAGATTGAGGCACTCCTTTATCATATTGGTTCTGGAAATATTTGGGTTCCCCTCTGTTTTTATCAACCAAATTCAAGCATGCATAACTTCCCCTTGGATAGCACCTCTTATCAATGGAAGACCCTCCACTTTATTCAAAGCCTCTCGTGGGGTGAGGCAAGGATGCCCACTATCCCCTTTTCTTTATATCCTAGTTGTTGACTCCCTAAGCAGAAGATTGACAAGATTTCAAGCCGAAGGATCTCTTCCGGGCCTATCCTATTGAAATGGAGTATCCCCCATAAATCATGCCTTATTTGCAGACGACACTATCTTCCTTGGAATAGCTTCCACCCAAATTGCTAGGAACTTTCTCATCCCATTGGACATTTTCCTTCAATCCTCAGGAAGCTCAGCAAACTTGAACAAGTGCCAAATCTATAGTTGGAACTGCCTTACATCAACTCTCTGCAGCATATCCCAAATCCTTCAAATCAAAGCCAATCCTAATTGGACCCATTTTACCTATCTGGGTATCCCCGTGGTTAAAAAATCTCTGACCTCCTCTATGTGGAACCCAGTCGTTCAAAAAATTAAGGATAAGATTCAATCCTTGGGATCGAAATGGATAAACTTGGCAGGGAAGACTGTTCTAATCCAGTCCATCCTCTCCTTCTATCCCATCTATACAAGTTCGATGGTTCTTTCTCCTAAGAATATCATTAACAACATTAGTAAGGAAATCAGAAAATTCTTATGGCAGGGAGGGAAAGTCCAGACTAAGAAGTTCCACTTGGTAAAGTGGGACACGATCAAGTGTGCCAAAAACCAAGGCGGACTAGGCATCAGAGACCCTGAGCTCATGAGCAAAGCCATGGGAGCCAAATTGATATGGAGACTGGTTACAGGAAGAAAGGAATGGTGGAAGGAAGTCATCAGAAAAAAGTATATCAAAAAGGCCATATCAAAAATGTTGGACAACGCATGGACAGGTAAAGGAACTACTTTATGGCAGCTTTGCAAAGCATCCCTTAACACAATCAGTGAAAACTGCTATTGGATCCTAGGGAATGGGAAAATAATTAATGTTTGGAACAATAACATATTAGGACAGTCCCCCTGCTCCTCATTGCTAGGATTGGCCCCTCTTTCTGAATGGGCGACTGGTCAGGGGATCAACACTCTTTTTTATCTCTCTCAGTGGGACATGACGGGCCAATGGTCAGGCTAGAAAGAGCTTTCTCCCCCAGCACATCTGGCCAACTCTGCAGCTTCCCTGCACTCATTTCTCCATGGATTATCCCCAACGCGAGCTTCAGTCAAGGATCGTCTTAGTTGGGGTCAAACAGGACAGTACAGTGTTAAAGAGGGATATAAGAAAATAACTACAGAACCGCATATGGAGGAGAGACTCTGGAAGAAGGTGTGGCACCCTGATAGCATCCCTAAAGTTAATAGCTTCATCTAGATTCTCTTACATAACAAGCTGTTAACAGCTGAAAACTTAAGGAAAAGAGGCATTCTTGGCCCCTCACGATGTGCCTTGTGTAACCTAGCTGAAGAGACAACTAGCCATATTTTTCTTCAATGTAAAGTCTCATTAAAAGTTTGGAAGATCGTCCTCCCCCCGGATTTTGGACGAGACCTCCCAGGCACTGCAGTTCAGCTTCTCAAATAATGGTCTAATTTTTTTCCAGGTTCCTTAAGCAAGAAACCAATCCTGAGCCGCCTTTGGGCCACAATCCCAAAGAACCTTTGTTGGCAGCTGTGGCTTGCCAGGAATCGTGCCATCTTCAAGGAGCAAAAGGCTATCCTGATCTATATAGCTGCTAAAACTATAGGAATGATATCATAAAAGTTTGCTTCAAACAACACCAGCTTCCCCTTGCAAGAGTCCATCCCTGAACCGTATTTTTCTTGGTGCAAAAACTTCCTGAAAGAGAGATGCTCCCTTCAGTCCAAAAGCACTTCATGTACGGTAAATCATCCTAGACGGTCCCTTTCATGGGAAATACGCCTTTCCAATAATAAATTTAAGTCCTGGCTCGAGGAAAAAAACTCATTCGCCCTCTTCTTTGACGGCGCTTCGAAAGGTAATACAGGGGTGGCAGGCGCGGGGGGGATTCTCTTGAATCCCGGAGGATATGTAGAACATACCTTTGCTTGGGGGCTAGGTAGAAGAACTAATAATGAAGCTGAGTGGATGGCTCTTATTTAGTTTCTTCACCTATTAAACACTAAGAAGCTTTGCAAGGTTTTGATCTTTGGAGACTCACGGCACGTCATCTACAAACTGGTCAATGGATATCCTACATGAGCAATCAAATGTCACCGGCTATATGAAAAAGCCAAGATTCTCATGTCTAACTCCTATGAGGCCTATCACATTCTTCGGCAAAATAATACAGCAACAAACAGTATGGCTAATGTGGGAGCCTCTCTCCCACAAGGTCATTACAGCCAGGATGGAACCGAGCCAATCCCCAAACCCATTCCATAAATGTGGTGCTGGAAGCCTTCTTTCTGTCCAATTACTTCTTGGAATTTTTTAAAGAAGCACTTACCCCTCCTCCAATTCAATAAAATCTCTCCTTCCCCCTCTCCTTCTCCTCCTTTTTTCCCTTCCACCCCATCCCCTTATCCCTCCTTTCTCCCCCCTCTTCTTCTTTTCCCCTTCCCCCTTCTCCTTGTTCTTTCCTCCACTTCCAATTTACCCTCCCCCGATCCACCTCTCTCCTTCGTAGCTGGCCTCCACTCCATTCTTGGCAGCACCATGCATTTAATCCCCCGTCCTCTCAGCTCTTATATCTTGGCCGCGTGGAATCTCGTTTGTCATCTCACCACCTCGATCTCTCCAGGCATTAAAACATCCAGGAGGCCGGTTTATTGTTATCCCTCCTCGCACACTTGCTCCATCTCCGACCTTCTCCTTATGCCTTTCCCTTGCAGCGCCATGTATTCATTCTCTGTTCCAGATCTCTTTGGTTCTCCTGAAACTCTACGAATTCTCCTGAGTGTGGTAACAGGTATTGAAGGGGGGAGGCTGCAGGGCATCCCATGGCAAGCTGTCCCCATCACTCGTTCCTTTGTGAAAAAGAGGCTTGCTCTTGCAGCCTTCTCCAATTGCCATTGCAATTTCTCTTCTGTGTCTGGGTCTATAGGCACTGGTTTTGGCATAAAATCCACTCATTCTGGTAGCTTGCGACGAGTCTTGGGCTGTCTATGCACTGGGTGGCAGGAAGGCGCTGTGGGAACGTTGGTTTGCATTGACAGATAGGGGGGCTCAGTGCTTCAGCAAGAACTTTCAGTGCTCAGTCGTTTTCTTAGTTTTCCCCTGGTCGAAATTTCGAATAGCGCTCTTGCTGCTGGTTCACAGTCAGTTCGCTTGCTTTGAGATCTCTACAGATTCTGGCAGAATGGCTCAAGCTGGGGATAACACAGGAATAATGGATCTTAAGAAAAATATGCGGTGCTTGTATGAGATGGTAGCCATAGGAGTCATGGATAACAAAGAAATAGCGCGGGAAATCAAAAGTATGGGAGAAACAGTGAGTTACACTTCGTTACAAATCAGTAACCATGATTCCTGGATTGATGACAATGAAAGTAACCTGCGAGAGATAATGGGTAAAGTGGACAGGATCCAGGAAGATCTGGAACGTTTTATCACCATGAATCAAGGAAGCAGGGTCAATGGTGCAAATGTTGAAGCGGAGCGCCCAATGGAGGAAGAATCAGTTGTGCAGCCAAAACACTTCAGAGGCAACCCTTAATCTGTCTCTTTTTATTATGGATACATTTTTTCTGTCTCTTTTTATGTAAGCAATATATAAGGGTATATACTACCAGAGACGTTAGCTATTTTGGGAAAACTTTGTATGCATTTTTTTGGAAAACTCTTAGGTTAAGCCTACAATGCTTCAATTATGATCTGCAAGATCATCTTTCCTTATTTTTGATCTGTAATGAATGGCTGTGCACAACCTGTTTATAAAATCATTTTCTCAGTTTTTGTTTAAAAATATATATATATATGTATATATATATATATATGAACTATTTTTTCCAGCGCAACATATTGATTGAAACATTTGTCTGGATGTTTTCGGGTAAAATCTAGGCCATTCATGGGCATTCCATGACTAGTTCTTTCCAATAGGTAACAACAGGAATAGAACCTTGGCTCACATTTTAAAAGTAATAAATGGACTAAGGTTTGATCAATGGAATAGAACCTTGGCTCATATTTTTGTGAGATTTCTTTATGCGAATCAATGTGCTGTTGGAGAATCAATTCTTTATTGTTGCATTTGTCTTTCTTTCAGTAATCATTTTCTTATGGTTATTATGTTATTATGCTAAATGTTTTTTAGATCTGGTATAACCATTAAAAATCTAACATTTACAGTAGGGATTTAAATCGAGCATTAGTATGAGTAGATATCGAAACTTCTATGGGATTATCTAATCATTGATGGTGTTAAACTATGAGTTTCAATGGGTATCAATATCTTGTGTTGTTTTAAAACTACAGTTAGTGTTGAGTTTGGTGGATCCTAGATCTCTGTGCAACAACAAAATGTTTACATGAAAATTATCACATTGGATCTAGCCTTAGTCCAATGAGAGGACTTCCTTAAATACATGTTTCCATACTTAACAACGCTAAGCACTTTCACTCGGTCTCGATGAATTTTCCTTCTGTGGTTCATACATTGTGCAGTAATCGTGATCCTTTCTCCTTTCCTTATTTTTCATATCTCCAATAGTGTTAGTTACTACATGACTTAGATTCACTTGTTTGTTGTCTTTATTAGAGAGAACCATTTGCTCATTGAATCGGTGCTAAAGTCTCCACTTAAATCTACTCTGCAATGAATATCCAAATATCCAGGCATTAGGTAAACTACTTTTAACTCCATCTACTCTTAACATTTAGTTTCAAGTGGTGTCTTCAGAGCAACATCTTCTAGCTTTGAAATTTGTGACCAAAAATGAGATAACAAAGAATTTAACTCCACTGGTTGTTTGATTACCAATTTGATTGGTGACTTTTATTTAAAATGTTTGAAATAATAGTGCAACTAAATAATCTGTCAAGCATTTAAATTATTATTGAACTTCAGGAAGATGTCATACTTGATAAGAAGGTTATATTTTCACATAGAGGAGATGTAGAATTTCTTCATGTGGTGCTTAAAGGAATGCATCTAGGCAAGCCATGATGGCTAGAAACTAGAAGATTGAGGGAACTATAGCCTCACCTATTTTCTGAATGATTCCATGCTTTTGGAGGCCCAAAATATTCCCAGTGGGAGGGTTTCATCTAGGAGGATCTCCAATATTGATCATAATTAAAGTATTCAAAATTCAAAAAGAATCTTACATAATTATAGAGCTCATTGAGCTCTTTTCAATGACGTTCGCTTCATGCAAAACGACCCCCGAACGTGAAAGATATTGAGTCCTGAAGTTACGACAAAACAAGTGAAAATGACAAAAAAATGGGCCACATGGCATACCCACATGGTGCCATGTGGCATGCACATTCATCATCCAGGTTCTATGTGGAAACAACATAGGGTGCCACATGGCCTAGATGGTGACATGGCAGATGAGGTGGACCAGTAAATTGTTAACAAGTGGGAAGTATGTTAGCAGGTGGACCAATCGGAGAGTGCCACATGGTGATCCGATTGGCCATGGTGTAAGTCGATTTACCAAAATATTTGGATTCGTGGAGGATCAAACCCTCAACCTCCACTCCACCAAAGTCTCCACCTTATCTGCCTAAGGTCACCATCTGTATTTAAAGTTGATAGGTGGTTTTATTGGAAAAAGGAATGGGCCGAGGGCTTAGCCCTCATCCCCAATGTGTTCTACACATATCATGCCATCCAACAAATCCACATCATACCATTGAAATGGGGGTCCAATGGAAAAGCCACAACACAACTAAAATGCCACCACACCAACATACCATAGAACCAGCGGAAGAACCAACAAACATATCATATACCAATATCATGTTAAAAGGGGAGCTGAGAGGCCCACAGGTTTGACTTTGGGACCTATGCTCCACATGCCCATGCTTTACCAATGGGCTATGACCTAGTCCTTGGTAAAGGATTGGGGCAATTTATTTAAAAATTTGTTGGATTTGTAAGGCCAAAAATAAGTGCATGGCCATGATTTGGGGACCCAAAAACCACCATTTAAACCCCTATTCGAAGCCATAAAACACATTATTTGGCACCCGCCTTATGCACAGTTCCCGAGGTGTTCCAAGTATAGAGAAGCACATTATGTATGATCGTACATGTGCAACAAAAGGTCTTTCTCAAAGTCCATGCCAGAGGAGGTCTCATGAAAAATAGGTCGACTTTATACTTATTTTTCTCATAATTTCAAGAGGAATGCAGTGGTGCAGTTTGTTTTTGAGTTTCACTTACAAAACTCAGAATTTTTTGCAAAACTCATGTATGTAATCTTTTGAAGACTTAATAAGGTCGCCCTTCTCATTGGAAGTGGTTCGGAGACGTATCCCAAGAGGTGTGAACTCCGTTATTATCTGTTGTCTACAATTTTATGGTTTGCATACTTGTTTATTTGCTTATGTGGTTTGATTAAGTACTTAAATTTGTATTTTTTAAGTCTTTTTATGAGGTTAATAATTCAATTTTCACATGCAATTTATATGATTAAAAAAGATCTTGAAAAATTCCATATCACAAACACAATTGAAAATAAATCCAACAACATAGACATTGTCATTTTTTTCAATAAATCACATGAAAATCTAAAATTAAAAAATAAAAATTTAATTAGATAGGTTAATTTTGAATTCAATAAAACATAAAACCTAAACTGACATCATTTATGTTGTTGGTTTTATTTTCAAGTGTGTATCACCAAGAATAAATGCTACCGTATTTTTTCATTTTTCTGCCAAATTCATAGGGGATTGAAACAAAATCCATATCATACACTTGTATTGAAAATAAAACCAACAATATAAATGTTTCTCTTTTTTCCAATAAATTTCCATGTGCATAGTATTTAAGTCAAAGAAAAAGTGAATTGAATGAACCTTGAATGACACTTATGAACCTAGACACATTATATACTTATAAACCAATGAATTTTCATTATACTATGAGTTTTTTTATATTGTTGGGTTGAAAAACTCTTCACATAAGAAAAACCCAAAATACACCAAAATAGTGAGAGAATGAAATGGATTCTTGGAAGATGAAAAAGGTAGTCTCTTGGGGTTCATGGGGATGAAAGTAAAATCATTTGGTATCCCTATCAACTTTCCAAGTGTGTCTTTTAGATACTCACATTCTTGCTTCACCTAATCTTCCTTTTAAGTATAATATTTATGATATTTATTGACTTCTCCATAGAAAAATAAATATACAAGTGATTAACCTTCAATGGAACAAGAGGAACACTTATCGATTTCTCTAAGGGAATATAAGTGTACATGACTTAGGGTCTAATGTGGTTGAGGATGGAGAAGGATTATCCTTCCTACATGATTTCCGAATGATAAAACCATTATGGAAGAACCAAAAAGTGGAGGCTCCTTCCCATAAAAAATCATAAGGTTAGATCCAAGCCGAGGATGGAGGAGAGAAGAACCACAAGGGAAAAGTGGAGGCAACTCTATTTTCCTTAAACCCATGATTCATACACCCTTATAATAATTCTAATTAAGTAAGTACCAACTTTAGACTTGTGCTAGGATGCCCGAACTAGGTAAGACCCCAAAGTTCACCAATTACTAAGAAAAGGATTAACAAGTGTGCATGTTCTTGTCCATGGATTAGAGGCTAAAACACTAATTGGTAATGTGAAAACTTTCAAGCACATTATAATGAGGTTAGGAAATTTCTTGGTTGAGTTCTATGTAGGTAATTATCATCTTATTCCTAATAAACGTTTCACAATGATATATGGTCTTGGTTTTAGTAAAAAGGTCTATGTATATAAGAATGGTATTGATCCTAGTTATGAGATCTATTCATTTATCTATGGCCTTTTGAGATGAGATAATATTTTCATATTTAAACATAAGTACCAATGTCATTATCAATACACTAATTGGGTATATCCCGGGTCGTTGAGAGGAAAAATTGTCATCCTCCCCATCAGGTCCAAATCCCTCTTGCAACATGTTTGTCCTCTATTGGCATAGTACCAACAATAGTGATGGTATGGCATGGACAAAAAAAAATGTTTCCACCAAAAATATAGAACGTCATTAATAAATCCCCCTTATCTAACTTAGATCTTTACTTTTAGACAAAACTATTATAACAGTATGTGATACCCTCTTTGTGTACGTTAAAACCTTGCTACCAAAAATATGAGTAAAATACATGAACACTTATTTCTTCTTTTGTTTTTGAGATATAATATACAATTTGATTGTTAAGATAAACTTGCTCTAGAAATTGCTCCAAGTTATCAACATCTATATATTTTCCCAAACATTTGTCGCTCTATATAAAATGTGTCATTTTCCCTTGTTATTGTTGCATGAGTGCCTTATGACCTTTTTTCCAAATATTATTTTGAAATTATGTATGATTCAATCCTTATATAATAAAACTTTTCTTGAAGTAAAACGGTACACATGATTTAGTGAAGTAAAATCATGCATTTACTCTAGTGAAGTGGAATTGTGTGTGTATTCATCTAACCTAGCATGTCTATCACATGACTTATGAGGCTTGAGGCTCAATTAACCTACTTCCTATAAACATATTCACATTAGGTTATTTAGAACTTGGATTGCATCTAAATGGTCCACTTAGAGTGGTACCAGTGGAAAATGAAATATAATCTAGGTACCATTGGCTTCCCACGACAATCACTATCAGATAATATACTATGTTTTAACCACTAAGAACCTTCGTCATGTGTGGGGTTGGGGGGGGGGGGGGTAGAAGTTTTCCCTTTAACGATATTGTGTCACATATTTTAAATAGGTGGTGGGTAGCCCACCCCGAGAGAACATAAATGTGTTACCTGGATTTTAACCTCCTCTTGGCATGGTGCCTATTTCTATGGGAACTTTGTTCCACTTGATCATGAAGGGTTTTTAAAATATCCATATAGACAACAACTATGTTTCATATGAAAAATGATAGATGGGAATTATTTGGATTCCTATCCCAACAATCCTATCTTATCCTAACAAATTCTTTTGTGTTGTCTTGTTGAGAAATTATGTGCGTTGAATTAAGTTGTTGTGGTTGATTTTTTAAGGGATTTATTTTCTTAGTGGAGTGATACGAGGAGATCCATTACTGTGTTTTTTTTTCAAGAAGTGATTTTTGAAAACTTGAAAAAACCAATTAAATTGCTTGTAAAAATTGGATTGATCATACAATTACCAAATGGGACCAAACTAATATAAACGCTCAAATACTTAAAGATTATTCAATACTTTGTGCAAATTGGTTCTTATATTGAGAAAAGAGTTCTAATAATACCATAATCTTAAAATCATAATCTAATATCATAATCCTAATCCTAATCATAATTTACTATATATAATACCATAATATATATATATATATATATATATAGAGAGAGAGAGAGAGAGAGAGAGAGAGAGAGAGAGAGAGAGAGAGAGAGAGAGAGAGTGATGTTAACCAATCATAAAATCATTGTATACAAATAAATAGAAACCAATTAACCCAATATAACTTTTTTATATAACAAACATGAACAAAATTTATACAAAGAAGGAGAAGATTAAGGGAATTTTGAGGTCTAAAATGGGCCTCAAAACAAAAAATTTACTATAATCAACTTTAAAAACCCAATCACATTATATAGAATGAAATCATCCATAATGGTTGAGGTGGCATTGTTCAAGTTAAATATGCTTACGTGTCTATTTATAAATGGTGCATGAAAACTCATAGTTAACCATAATCATAATGGAAAAAGTACTCATAAATTGATTTTGAATATAATTATGGCATTTCATATGGAAATACATCCTTAGAGTCATAAAGAATTTCAAAATATTGAATCTTGGGTTTTCTATCTTCTATGGAATCTAAGATATGTGTGCATACAATTTACATGTTTTTATATCATATTGGTTCATCTATAGAGTTGAAAGTTTTCAAATGGATAAAACCTTAGGAATGCCTATTATAGTTCCGAGATTGCCATTTTCAACTATATAAAGTAAAGTTTTATGGTAACAATCCAAAATTTCTTGTGTTTCTACAACCAATCCATTTAATGCATCATAAGATCCCAATGGTAAAATGTTCAAATTTTCTACAGTTTTCATACCATTAATTTATATTTGACAATTTTCTATCAATTCTGTTATTTTTCTATTAATTCATGTATCTAACTAAACTAACAAGTCCTTCTTAATATTATTCCTTGGAAGCATACATGATTCAACAACTTTTGGGGAAATACAACTTTGGCTAGAACCTAGGTCAATCAAGATAGAAAAAATTTGCATAGGAATTTTACCTTCAACTTCTACCAATAATGAACGCGTAGAATAAATCCTAGGGATATTTTTGTCTACATCGCTAATTATAGTGGCTTCATGGATATTATGAACAATTTTAATGTTATCACTCCTATGAGGACAATTCCTCAACATATGAGCTTCCCCATATCCCCAACATTTCAAATGACCCTAAAAAGGGATCATTTGGTTTCCTTCTTGCATAACCGTTAAATTTACTTCCACCATGAAATGGTTGGTTTTGTTGAAAACTACTCTTCTAAACATTCCTGGTCTCATTTATGTACTGTAGGGGTATAAAACCCTTTTTTATCACTTCAAATATTTCCTTGTTATTTTCTCTCCAACCTTAGGAATCTTTGTTCTATTCTTATACTTATCATATAACAATACTTAACTTTTATGATTGTTTCATTCCTTGCCATATTTTTGTACTACAAAGGTCCAAAACCCTTTTTTCTTAGTTCAAAAGTTTCTTTATTTTATCTCCAAGCCTTAGGAATCTATGTTCTATGCGTAGAATAATACTTATCTTTTCTAATTGTTTCATCTAAGGTATTTAGGGTTTCGCATTTAATCCCATCTCTATAAGATTGAGATAAATTGCTCATAAACCATTGTATCTTCACTTTTTCATATCTAATATATGTAACATATCTTAAGAATTCTGAAAAATTTTAAGCTAGGTCATCCATTGTCATATATGATCATTTCAATTCATGAAATTCTCTTATTTTTCCATCAATATACCTCAATGAAAGGTACCCTTTTTTGAATAATTTATCAAACTACTTCCAACTGATTTTATTGTCAGTAACATGCTTACTAACTTAATATATGTCCACCAAATTGCATCTTTTCCATTTAAGTTATAAATTGCTCTCAAACCTTCATATTACTAGACTAATCATAAATTTGGAAATATTTACTCATCCCCAATAACAAAGATTCTTCTTCTTCTCCTATTTTAAGGTGGGATTATCTTCTTAAATTTTCCTTTAAACTCATCCATGTACATTCTTTTCCTTCTCTTCTTATGATATGAAGTTTGGGAACTATCATTATTTTCCTTCTCTTCTTATGATATGAAGTTTGGGAACTATCACTTCTTGATTGTTCTAAAGTAGATACACAGTCACTTGAAAATTTAGTAGATGTTTTAATTTCACCAGAAGAACTCAAGTTTTTATCCTTTATGTGAAGTTTACCATTTTTTTTAGTCATCGTTTCAGTTAAATTCTACAAGAGGATAACATTCAATTCGTGTTTCACTTCTTGACCTCTTACAAGTTTTTCATTATCAACCTTAAAGCTTTTAGCTCTGCCCATAATCTACTCATAGTTTGAATCATATTGGGAGGTAAATCTTCTTTTTTCATTAGATTCCACTTCCATGTCAATCTCTAGTTTATTTTTTATTGTTTGAATCCTAGGTATAGCCCCCGTAATGTAAGTAAAAGAAAATGACTTTTTGTTTTTCCCAGGTTTTTCCACAACAAATAATAGAATTACAAGTTTTCTTATACTCTGCAAATTAATAAAACCACAATGTGTTAGCTAAACTAAAAAAAATTATTGTTGCACCTTGAAATCTCACACTACTTGTCAGCCTTCAGAAGAATTTCATGTTGCCTGTTAACCTCCCGGAAAGCCTAGTCTGGGTCACCTTGGACACTTTTTTCCCTAACCTAGAAGGTATGGTGCTTCCTTGTATTTTGCATAGAGCATCGATGACGCCTTCCTCAGTTGAGAAAAAGGCATAGTTTTCCCTCTTTTTTGGAAAAAAAACCCTAGGTCGATGATCTTCTCAGTTTGACTAAGAGCATCGGTGGTCAGTAAAAAGGAAAAAAAGATGTTTCTAGAAGCTTTTGTGTGGAATCCTTCATGGAATTAGTTCCTATATGCCTGGGAGAGGTGGAATTCACCTCCCTCACCTATATGGATCTCATTCTATCCTTTTGTCAAGTCATCTCATGGGTTCTAGGCCTATAAATGAAGCCTTCATGAGGAGAGTGAGGGAGGCTAGAAAAAGCATCCTTATGCTGCTAGTTTGAAGTATGAATCAGAGGCAAAGTAAAGGTAGCTTGTGTTTGGAGAGGTCTTCATAGTCATAGGAGATTGTAGACATTCTTGATTGAGACAGAAGACATCAACATCAAGGCTTTTGGTTGTACTTCTTTCTCATCCATATATTAATACAAAGACATTTCCCTTTCCTGTATTTGATTCTAGTGTTTCTAATTAAATATTATTGGATTCCTTGATCACCAATATGGATAGTTAGTTATCGTGATGCTCTCATCCCTTTTGTTTGTCTTGTAATCTCTTTTACGGATATTGAATTGTTGCAAGGACTCTCTAGAGAGAAGATAAGCGGATTCAAGGTTGAGGTATAATATGTTTTATGTTAATTGATTTAATTATTCAAGGAAAGGACATGTTGTTGTGTCTTTTTGTTCTGTAGTTGTGTCTCACATTACAGAGGAACAAGCAGTGTCCATACTGGTTGAGAATTCCTATGAACAAAATTGTCAACTCCGCTGGGGATCTAGCTTAATCCAGTTAGATCTGGGGAAGATCCAATTAGATCTGGTGCAGATCCAGTCAGATGTACAAAATTAGGTAACCATTCCATCTATGAAGGTTGTTTCTCTCTCCTTTCAGTTGCTTTAGTTAATAAGGTGAGTTATCCATCTCATGTTTATGATCTTTTTGCCTCTGTTCTGAGTAAAAATTTTGCACCTTTACAATCAGTTCAGTATTTCTGGTCTCTCTTGTAGGTTTTTAGCTTTTTTAGTCCACTGTTCTATGGCGCTGCTTCCTTTGGCTAACGGAGCGTCAATTCACCCTATGACACCTTTTCTCGTCTTGGCCAGAGCACCGACACCACCTTTTCTTTTGCTTCAGAGAGCATCGGTGACACCTTTTTGCAAAAGGCTAGGAGCATCGTATCAGCCTGGGATGCCCTAGTGCAGTGCCTTTTAGTGCATCGACGTAGGTCTTCAAAAACTTCTTGTTTACAAAATTTTTGTTCAAAAAATGGAATTTTTCCTGTCTTCTGATACTTTTCAGTTTGGTTTGCTTGATTGCTTACTGATTGGTTTACTGGTTTTTGTGAGTCTGATTCTCTGTTTGAGATCAGATCCAAAAATTTCTATCTTTTGCATTGTCATAAACAAAATTGGAAACATAGTTTGACCTTGGTTTTTTAGTGAAGTATCTGAAAATTTCCTTTTGAAAAGAAAGCCTATAGCCACTTCCTAGAAGATTAGTTTCTTTTGTAGAAAAGACTAATTTGTGTGCCTCATATTTTCTAGAAAAATACAAAGAGAATCGTTTTATTTTTCTCTTGTTTATGCTTGCGAAAATTGTTTGTTTTTTCATTTGCATGAGTGATTCAGAAAAATAGGTCTTTTTGACATTATAGACAAAATTAGTTTTGCATGCACATTAGAGGCTTAGTTTTCTCTCTGTCATTTTCAGAAACTTTAGAGTGCTTTTTTGAAATATTTTTTGTGTTTTGAAAGGGCTTCCTTTGCATTTCTTTATTGGATCTTATTTTTTTGTTGAAAACAGCTTTCTTTTGGGTATATTTTTGAAAAGAAAAGAAAAAGGTTTCTTCCTTACCCCAGTTAGTTCTCATCTAAGTCAAAAAGTGCATCTACATTTAGATTAATTTGCATTATTGGAGATAACATTCCACAAACATTCACCTAATCGTCCAGATAAAATTAACGATAGATTTAGGTCTAAAATTGTATAGAAACTTGAGTGATAGGATAGTGACGTGTTCGGGTGTCGTTAAGCATAGGAGCTGTCGTTACTTGTCCGCACTACAACTCGGGACTCGCGCTATTGTTCCATATATGGTTAGTATATCGAACAGACTTTCACATACCCTTGAGGTATATAGAAAGGTACTTCACGTACTCGATTGTATATCAGAATGCCCCTTGTGAACGGTTGTGTATTAGACAACACTACTACCGATTTGAGCTCCCATGTACCTTGAGTATATCGGGAGACCCTACTAGGATACCCTGACCATCTGAGAAAATCCCTTTGGTCATCTTGTGTGTAGAAATACACCAAAAACAACATTCTGAGAGACTACTATGCACGTACCCCTGAGGTATATCGCGAGTTGCACCTACTTGACAATCCTAGTGAGGGACCGACTATTCTGAACCCATCCTATCATTTAAGTATGCTTGTGACCTTTAGCTCTGCGTAGGTTTTTCTTGTGTGTTTTTCTCCTTTTTTGACCTATATTAGGTAACTTCGGCCACCACCATGGCTGAGTAACTTGTGAGACGTCAATCTCGTAGATTGCAGGGTTTATCTCCTAACTCTCTTCCTACTGTGGAAGGATAAGAAGGAGTAACCATGGAACAAGCAGCTTCTGCTAATGTTCCTGTAGGAACTGCCTTAGCTAGTGAAACCAGAGAAGATTTCACTATTTACACAAATCCTTTGGTTCAACTCCCTCTTGCAGTTGATGCTTCTATGCATCCGTCGTTGGAAGGTCGTGTCGATAGTCCTACTCCACCAGATTATGGCTCGAACGCTCCTTTTTGGAGGACTTCTATGGGAAAAGCTATTCTGAATTCGAGGTTATTAGACCTTCACCAGGGAATCCTCCTTTGGGAGAGGAGGAGCAAATAAGAATTAATGCATCTCTCAATCGAGCTCGTAACTTTTCAGAGCGAGTAGAAAGAATATTTCCTCCACCTGTGTCTCTTTATGAAACTGTATCGGCTCGTTTACCCCATAATACAGATCCTTGTCCTTTATCTAAAATTAAACCTTCCCCTAAAGGTCATCCAACCTATGGTGAGACTTCCCGCAACCCATGGCCTGAAGGATATCATTCACTAGCTCAAGTATTAGGTCCTATTGAAGAAGTTCCATTTCAAGGTAATCCAGGTCCAAATGACAATCCTACAGTCTCGCATCCTAGCCCCATTACTAGGCCTTCCATACCAGTCATGGTTGGGGGTCAATCCACAAATCAAGTTATGTCAGCACATTCTAACGTCGGGGAGCAACCCCCGGCGCGAGTTACGTCATCTGTTAGTGGAATTATTGCTATTTCAGGACAAGTTGCAGTTGTAGCACAACTGCAGTAGTCATCCCTCCCACTAATACCAATGTTGTTCCCCCCCATTCAGTTCAGGCCAACTCTTAAGGGTGAAACCTGTCAATAATCCATCTTCTTGGTGATAAACTTATCCACGAACTCAGCCACCTATGGTCAATCAAGTTTACCAACAACCGTTGTCGATGGCTATTTACCCTAGAATGTCCTACCCTGAGAATGATTTTGTACATTGGGGACAACCAAATTGGTCAAATGTCCTATCATATGGAAGAAATTTTGTTAATACTACTGGAGGATATGGTGGACCCCCCCTGGAGGATCACCGTGAGTACCTGGAGGATCTAGAGGACCCAGAGGACCTGGAGGTCCTAGAGGACCTAGTGGACCATTTGGAGGACCACCACCTGGAGGCCCACCACCACCACCTAGAGGTGGAGGACCACCACCACCACCATCGCCTTCCAGAGGACCCCCTCCCTCGGGTGGCCCACCTCCCCATGGAAATTTTGGAAATCAACAACCTTTTCAACAAAATTTGGGGGCATCATCCATACCCATCTATCAATCAGCATATGGTCCTACTGGTCAGCCAATGCCATATTAGAACTACCAGTATCCACAACCAAATTGACAAATACCATTTCTAGCTACTTTAGATCTCCCAGACTTGTCAAGATTGATAAATGACCTGATCCATCATGACCCCTCTTGGCCTCCCATTCCTATAAAGATGCCTTCAAATATACCCAAGTTTGATGGTAAATCTGGTGAAGATCCAAAAAACCATGTGATGACATTTCACTTATGGTGTTCATCCAATTCTTTTATAGAAGATTAAATCCGTCTAAGGATTTTCCAAAGAACCCTCACTGGTATTGTCGCAAAGTGGTACATTGAGTTACCACAGCACTCTTTTTGGGACTTCGATACTTTAGCAATGGCGTTTTTAACGCACTTTCAAATTCCAATACGATATGAAACAGGTACAGACCTTTTGAATTCGCTTCGAAAAACCACATCAACTCACATCTATGATCATATCCATGAATTGAGACGAAGACGAAGGTTAATTAAGGCTCCCATTCCTAATCAGTTGCTCGTTGATTGGTTTACAAAGTCTTTACTTCCACCTATTGCTAGAGATGTTTCCATGGGAGGCACTATTACTGAGGAACAAGCTATTAGCCGTGCTTGGTACCTATACTTGGTTTACTCCCAGTCAGGTACTTTGTATGATATGATTCCCCATGCTCCTTGACCTACAATTGATCCATCAAGACCCACAACTGAACCACCTATTGATGGCATACTTGGTTCAGTTCAAACGCAAACGGTGACAAAATATTCTAAGAAACAAAATCAAGCTGCCACTCCATCAAATCAACCAGCACCATCTACCAAACATGTACCCTCTCCTGTTGCTTCCGCTGAAGTAAACGCGATCCAATCAAATGAATCTTCCAGTGGAAATAAGAAAGGGAAAAAAAATCTATAAAACCTGATAACCAATAGGAAGGAAACAAAACACAGAACTCAGATGCTTATTCAAAAGGTAAACGAAAGGTAAAATTTCCTTGTTTAATCTACGGAGGTGACCATTTTACAAAAGAATTTCCTCATTATGAGGAAGTTAGTAAGTTTTTGAAAACTTTACCCACCCTAGCAGTCTTGAAATATCCTTTCCCTTCCCAACATTAGTTAATTGATCAGTGATTGATCATAAGTCCTTAAATGAAACTTCTTCCTCCATTGATGAAGTTCGAATGATGTCTAGTGAAATGGTTAATTTAAATACAAGAACACACAGTTATGACCTGCCTCTAGAAAAGAACCCTGATGATGTTCCATCTGAAAAACCCTCAACTTCCACACATCCTCCTAATATTGGTCTTCATATTGAAAAACCTATACCATAAGCAATTTTCTGTCCACCAAAGGGTACTCTACGTAAGTCCATAATCAATCCTAACGCTCATGCCACCCAATATTATAATATTGTTGAAGATTTGGCCGAGGCACCCTGCACTATGTCGGCTTTAGAGGTACTTCAAACATGCCCAAATCAATGGAAAAACTTGCTTAGTACCATTGGAGCTATGGATCCCAAGAGTGGTAATATCGTCACTTTCAAACTGGATGATTCCAAGATGAGACTCTCACATCAATTAGCTTTCCAGATCGCTACCAAGATTATTGGAAATACTATCCATCGTAACGTTTTGGATGAGGGTGCCTCTACATCAGTTATGTCTTTATCTTGCTGGAGAGCCATTGGTTCTCCAGAAATGAACCATTCACCTACCACTCTTAAGGATTTTGATGGTCGCAGCTTTCAACCCTATGGATTACTACCTACCATCCATGTTGAACTGGGGGACGAGGCAGTCTCCATTCATATTGAATTCGTCGACGCTCCTTTGGACTACAACTTAATCCTAGGTCATAACTAGTTTTATTCTATGGAAATCGTAGCATCGACCATTTTTTGGATCGTCCAGTTCCCATTCCAAGTAAAGATTGTTACTGTTGATCAGTTAGATTTCATCACACCTAGTGCCATTACAAATGATGCAAATAGTGTTCTGCTCTTGAATACCCCACAGTATAAGGACATTGGAGTAGGTATTATCAAAGATTCTTCACTAATGGGATTCTTTCCCTCATCTGATCCTCCTCCTGCTTCACAAACTACATCTATTAACAAGATTTCTACCTCTCATCCAGACAAAGGAAAAGCAATTGCTAATGAATCAACATCCTTTTCCCCTTTCATGGAAATTTACAATGCAATCCAAGATACTAGTGATTCCCCCACCAATGACCACTTGTTGGTGGCCTCAGACCGCTATCACATGCCATACTAGCTCAAAAACCTCTCCCCATCTCTAAATTATATTTCACACACACTTCCTATGGATGAATCTATTATGGAAGTTATGTCATTATATGAGATGCCTTGGGAAGATTATCACCACAGATCTTCTTTCCTCCCCCCTTGCCATATGGTAGAAGACCACTTCACCTCTACAGTTTCATCTGATAAAGTCCTCAACCCTTAGTCTCCGATCCTCACTCGAAGTGTCGATTTTGAAGGAAACTTATGCAACATTACAAAAACTATGCCAGTAGACATATCAGTGAAACCTGGTGTTTCGGAAAAAAAAATTCATTGGACATAACTCTTCACTTGAAGAGGTTAAAACATACACGGCCCTTTTTAAGGAATTTAGATATGTCTTCACATGGACATATGAAGAAATGCCAGGGATTGATCCCTCTATCGTCATTCATGAAATCAAAACTTACCCTGATGCTAAGCCCGTCCATCAGAAACTACAACAGGTCCATCCAAGAAAAGCAACCACTATTAAAGAAGAAGTTGAGAAAATTCTCAGGGCTGGTTTCATTTACCCCGTACCATTAACTGAATGGGTGTCCAACATAGTCCATGTGAACAAAAAACAACGTACTATTAGGGTTTGTATCGATTTTAGGGATTTGAATCAAGCTTGTCCAAAAGACAACTTTCCCACTCCCTATATCGATTAAATAATCGATAACTGTGCTGGAAGTGTTATTTTTTCCTTTATGGATGGCTTCTCTGGCTATAATCATATTGAGATTCTCCCATTAGACCAACGCAAGACAACATTTATTTTCCCTTGGGGAACTTTTTCTTATCGTAAACTTCCTTTCGGTTTAAAAAACGCCGGCATGACATTCCAACGTGCCATGCCATATGTTTTTCATGACATTAAAGATGTTGTGGAACCCTATCTTGATGACCTACCTGCTCATTTCAAGCAGTGGGATATTCATGTCGATCATCTGAGAGCAGTGTTTCTTCAATATTGTCATTTTAATATTCGTCTAAATCCCCATAAATGTGTTTTCTGTGTAGAAGCTGGCTGACTTCTTGGTTTTATTGTTTCCAAAGATTGAATCCGTATAGATCCCTTGAAAATTGAAGCTATCTAAGCCCTACCTACTCGCACGAATGTAACTAAACTCCAAAGTTTGTAAGGGAAGGCAAAATTTCTACGTCGTTTCATCTGCAATTATGCAGAAAGGACACATGGTTTCATGAAGTTGCTCAAGAAAGATACCCCTTTTGTCTGGGATGATTTCCCGCAACATGCATTTGATAATCTTAAACATGCATTTACCCATGCACCACTGTTGCAACCACCAAATTATGCTAAGGATTATTCCTTTTATGTGGATGCATCCTTGTCTACTATAGGCATGGTCCTTGTTCAAACAGATGAACACGACTAAGAACATGTGATTTATTACGCTAGTAAGAGTCTTTTGAACTCTAAAACTCATTACTCACATGTGGAGAAACTTGCTTTGGCCATGGTCATCACGGTCCAGAAGTTTCGTCATTATATTTTTCTCTACACCACCACTGTTTACAAGGATTCCAACCCCATGTACTACGTTCTTACACGTCAATTTCTTACGGGAAAATACTCACGTTGGATTGTACTTCTCCAAGAGTTTGAGCTAGAATTCGCCAAAAGTACTTCCAAGAAGTCCCTCATTTTTGCAGGGCTTATATGTGACCTTCCCCATACTACTGAAAATACAGAGCCCTTTGATTCATTTCCCAATGAATCATTGTTTCTCATTAGTATGACTAATACATGGTACGGAGATATCATTTTGTATCTCCAGACCTTACGATACCAGCTTACTGCCTCTTGAGATGAACATCGTCGTATCCACCACTAGGCCAAAATTTATCTGATTATGAATGATACCCTATATCGTCGTGGTGTTGACTCTATCTTATGACTTTGCCTTACACATGAAGAGGCTGAAATAGTTCTGAATGATTGCCATGTTGGAGCTTGTGGCGGTCATCTCTCTGGGTTGGCAATGATCAGGAAATCTTGCGTGCTGGGTACTTATGGCCTTCTATTTTCAAATATTGTATTGAAACAATCAAGAAATTCCCACCATGTCAAATGTTTGCTTCCAAGAAACGCACACATCTAGCTCCGCTCCATCCCGTTGTAGCAGTTGGCCCCTTTGCAAAATGGGGCATAGACTTCATGCACTGTAAACCTACCTCAATCGGGGGGCATGGCTACATCATCATTGCTGTGGACTATTTTACAAAATGGGTTGAGAAAATGCCCACATATTTGGAAGATGGTAGGACTACTGCATTATTCTTATTAAACCATATCATTACAAGATTCCAGATTCCTAGGGCCATTGTGACCAACCATGGGTCACATTTTCAAAACAATATGATGGCAGAGCTTAGTATAAAATTAGGTTTTCATCATGATAACTATACACCATACTATCCTCAGTCCAATGGGTAGGTTGAGGCTATAAACAAAGTATTAAAAACAATGCTTCAGCGGATGGTAGGGCAAGCCAAGTCAAACTGGAGTTTACAACTCTTCTCTACACTCTGGGCCTATAGGACTACTGTCAAAACTTCCACCGGTTTTACAGTGGAAGCTATCCTCCCAATAGAATGTGATATCCCTTCTTTAAAACTTGTCATGTAACTATTGCTCAATACCACTATATACGAAGAAAGATTCCTATATCTGAACAAACTTGATGAAACTCAACGTGACGCTGCCTTAGCTAATGAGGCACATAAATGAAGAATGAAATTCCAATATGACAGGGCTGTCTGACCTCGTTCCTTCAATTAAGGAGATCTGGTTTTGACTTATGACCAGAAGCATGACAAGCTGGGGGTAGAGAAATTTGAGTCTATGTGGCATGGACCCTATATTATCAGTCGCATTTTAGAGAAGAGGGCGTATGAATTGGTTGATTATGACGGGATACCTTTGGGAGAGCCCCAAAATAAAATTTACCTCAAAAGATGCTATGCGTAGGTCGTCTAGCATAGGGTCTTTGTAAATATTGTTTATAGTTTACTGTGTGTATTAAGCTGTATATGGACTGGAAGCTATCCTCCCAATAGAATGTGATATCCCTTCTTTAAAACTTGTCGTGTAACTATTGCTCAATACCACTATATACGAAGAAAGATTCATGTATCTGAACAAACTTGATGAAACTCGATGTGACACTGCCTTAGCTAATGAGGCACATAAATGAAGAATGAAATTCCAATATGATAGGGCTATCTGACCCCGTTCCTTCAATTAAGGAGATCTGGTTTTGACTTATGACCAGAAGCATGACAAGCTGGGGGCAAAGAAATTTGAGTCTATGTGGCATGGACCCTATATTATCAGTCGCGTTTTAGAGAAGAGGGCGTATGAATTGGTTGATTACGACGTGATACCTTTGGGAGAGCCCCAAAATGAAATTTACCTCAAAAGATGCTATGCGTAGGTCGTCTAGCATAGGGTCTTTGTAAATATTGTTTATAGTTTGTTGTGTGTCTTAAGCTTTGAGAGTTGTGTGATTTAAAATGTGTTTTTTCATAAAACCCTACTTATGCATGTCTTTTGTCTGCTCATCAATATAATATTAACCTTGCATCAGCAGCTTGGATATTGTACTCTCCTACAAGTGAGCTGGTGAGTTCAAGGGGTATTCTTTTAGGTCCCTCCACCAACAACCTAGCAGAATACCATGCTGTGATCAGATTGTTGACGGAAGCCCTAGCTAATGATGTAAGGGACATTATGGTTTACCTAGACTCTGAACTAGTTGTTCAACAGCTTAACCAAGTCTACACCATTCGAAATCCCATGTTTGTTCGTACTTTCTGAAGAGTTAGGTTGTTAGAGAGGTCTTTTGAGCAGGTTACATATCATCACATTCCGAGACACTTAAATGCTCTCGCAGATTCCCTAGCTATTTATTTCTTGGATTGGCATATTGCTCATACTTAAAAATACCATTTGAAAACATAAAAACATTTGTAGATAAATCATTCAAACACATCACATTTTCCACACACAACTGTAAATATAAAAGTTTGTCGTATATATAAAAGTTGTAGCACCGAGATACAAGATTTGGGCTAAAGCATCTCTAGCTTTCAGTGCCCGTTCAGGACCATAAAAAGTTCATAATACATGTACATAGGGAAAAATATGAAGCTTTGAAGCTTTTAGTAATACATATACAAAAAGTGAAGACCAAGGCAGACTAATCCTCATGATGCTCGTGGTAACATGCGATGGATTGGGACACTTTGCAGAGTAGCCTATAGAACCATCTGGAGACACCTATAGTAATGCACTAATAACACCTAGGTACCTCATCAGTGGCCATGTCAGGGATACCCACAATCAAGTGTTGTAGGTTATCCTCAATATTGCCAAGCTCGTCTTCATCTTCGGAGCGGTATGCCATCATATCCCTGGTACCCACTCGCCTAGAAATAGGCAACATCCCAACTAGATGGAAGGATCCAATGTTTGCATGAAAAACATTTTTATCTCAGTACTATAAGAAATAAAAATGAAATAAATATAAAATTTCAAAAACATAAGTGGATAATGTCTTCTTACTTCGGTCATCCCACACTTCCCCCTCAGGTAAGACTAGCTCCAGGTCATTTCGGAAGTCTGCCCCCTCATAGGCATATTCCTCCACCATAAGTAGTTGGTTTCTCAACCAACGAAAGAACCTAGAATTGTAAGTGACTTTAGGTCCTCCAACTCCGAGGCGAGGCATAGTTGTCACCCATGCAAGCATCCACAGATCCTCAAGATCCAGTCTAGTAATGGTCACCTATGGCCTCATGTGAGGTACCTGCTGTAAGATAAAAGACACCACCACTGCTTCAGTGTCCCTCTTTTGCACTTGTTTAGTTGACTCTTCAGATACGTCAGCATAACTTCACACCAATTGAAGACAGCGGGATCCATGCACTGCAAAGCATATAGCATATGAGATCTGCTGGTAATGTGGGAAGCCCTATTACCTGCCACCTTGCCAATGGTATATACTACTATCCTCAAGGAGAGTTTCACTGGAGACTTGATCCACATCTTTCCCTATTGGGACTCTATACCCAATGAGCAATCTTGATTGATGATATCATCCAAGGAGCCTTCTTCCCCTCGTGCTCTAGATAGAATCACAGGGCTCCCCCTCATAGATAAACCGGTCAGAAAATAAATATCCTCGATATCTATATGTAGGATGTGAACTCCTACCACAAAATTCTCTTGGTCAAGATCCCACATGTGTATGATGTATTGCAGCAACCGGACATGTGCTTTCATTCCAGGGATCCGGAAATACCTAAGAAGCCTGTAGTTCCGTAAAGCCTCAATGGTGGCTAGGTCATTTGCATCCTGGGTGTCTAGGACTTCATGTTCCCTTTCTTTCCAAATTACCATAATGAACCTCTGACATGTAAAATTCATGATTAGTAAGTATATCATGGCTAAAAGAAATAAAGATAAATGACATTATAAATTGCAAATCAAGATAAGAAACATGAAAAAATTATCTTTTGGGTGGTATAGGGTTTTATTTTTCTTTTATTCCTTCCTGTGGCGTTGTTGGATTTTGTGCACAGATCACTGAGGTGCTTCTACCTTTGGCATGCAGAGCATTGGGCACTTGTCTGCTGTGGAAAGAGCATCGACGACACTCCTATCCTAGCACGACAGAGCGTCGTCAAGGATGCTGGCCAACGGCCAAGAAACCCTAAAATAAGAAACTTTTGCCTTGTATTGTGGCTAGAAATATATTTTGAGAGGGTAAATACTCTACCCTATCATTAAAAAAGAAGATCTAACCTCTATATTTCCTTTTTAAACCATTAAAAACATTTTAGGAACTTGGATTTGAACAATGCAAAAGAAGCAAAATGAAATTTATTGAACATGAAAAGAGGGTAGGATCAAATGCTTACCTCTTCTATGGATAATGAAGTAAGAATGAAGTGGAATGCCCTCTCCAAATTATCGGAGGAACTCTTGCTCTCAAAGCCAACTTCCAAAAGCTCACAAATGGTAAAAAACAAGTGGTAAAAATAACTTACCTACTCTTTCTATTTATAGAATGTTTGGAGTTTTCAAATATGCATTGTAATTTATTTAATTTTGAAATCCAAATTATTTTGGTAAAAGTGGGTTTTTATTTTTTACTTTTTATAGTTTTGAAAAAGTGGCTTTTAATGGTATTTTTTGAGTTTTTTCAGGTGAATGTTGGGTCATGGTTACGATTTAAGCTATTTTTGTCTTTTTCGAGCTTAGAGCAAAACCAAAAAAGTATTGAGCATTGTTTACGCTTTTTACATGCTCATTAAAATTCCAGTAGAAAGGTGTCGAGTATACTTTTTCGATTTTTCAGACTCATAAAAAATGGATTATGAAAAAGGAACCTGGTTCAGGAGTTATATTTAAGCTCTTTTCAGTCTCCTCAAAACACAAAAATATTGCCAAGCGAACTTGTTGCATTCACGCTTGTAAAAGAATCAGAACGGTCGACTACTTGGGGGTAGGTTATCTCTTTTTTGGAACGACTGACCTTATTTACAAAAAAGGACATTTTGGAGTCTTCTTAGTCATTTCAGACTCTCTAAGCATGAAACGACAAATGAGTTTTCTTTCATCGGACTCACAAAATTACGAGATGAAAGACCCTATTTGGGAACGAACCCCTCCTTTCTCAGGTTCGTGAAAAATATGAGAATGGACTCATCACTTGATGAGCTTCAATGAGTGTTTGTCACCCTCTTTGGATTCGTAAAAATGAAAAGAGGAACTCACCTTTCGAGGTGGGGCAATTAAAGGAAAGGGGAATGGTTTTCATTTGTTTATATGGCAGTACTCTACAGTCCACCTTTGAACATCGCACCTATCTGCATTTGCATATCTGAATAGTTGGGTTTTTAGCTTGTCTCCGAGTCGATCCACTTTTGTGAGTCACCTGACTCCTTTGAGTCAATTCAAATAATGCTTTGTCAAATTCCTTGCATTACACCTGGTTCTATTTTCGTTTAAATCGAAGCTGCCAAGTCATGTGTCGTACCATCAAATTGTTCAAAGGATGTCTCTCTTAGAATCATAACTCATTTTTAATTTCACTTGTCCTTAAGAGTCAGTCATTGTCTGAGTCAGTCTGTTACTTAAAATCAACTTTTGTTCCTAGTTTCGTGTCACTGATGGGGGAATCATCATGGGCCTCATGTGATGAGTCTATTCCTGTCAACTTCAAATCATTATTCAGGGATTAGACCTAGAAACTTAAACAGTACCTTGGGCCTGCATGCCTCAATGTTAGGTTACCTTGCTTTCGACATGAGTTTACATCATTGAATCTTGAGGAAAATATCTCATCGAGTGTTCAACTTCAAGTCCTTTATTCACATTCGATGGTATGTACTGAGATACCTTGGGGATCATTGACATCAATGATGATTACCCTCACACTTGTTAATAGTTTACATTATTGACTGGTAATCAAGTGGTTTCTACCTTGTTAGACGTCAAGACATTGTAATCACATGGTTAGATTCGTATCGTTTGGGCATCGCGATGAAGACCCTGAGTGGTTAGGTTTTCTCAACATTACCTATGCTCAGGTTGCATTTGGAGATCAGTTACGGTCATGACATGGATCCACATTGTATGTTTGGTGGCTGTGTTTTATATCTGAAATTGAGAGGCATAGATCTACTTTCTATATCTTGTAGCTATGTTCTATTTCTTGTATCATTTATTCATGGATCTATATTGTATCATTGGTATCCATGGCATATTCATCATCATATATCTGTAGTGTATTGGTCCACGGCTATGATTTGGTTGGATGAAGTCAGTTACTGATCCTATATGAGTTTGTCTCCCTTTGCCTTTGTATCAAATGGAAAACTTTGCAAACTATTTCACCTATCACCTTCTTCTAGATTCATACTTTGGGGGGCATTCTGTTGCTCCTGGAAATCTCACACTGCTTGTCAGCCTTTAGAAGAATTTCATGTTTCCTGTTAACCTCTCAGAAATCCTGGTTTGGGTCACCTTGGACACTTTTTTCCCTAACCTAGAAGGGACGACGATTCCTTGTATTTTGCATAGAGTGTTGGTGATGCCTGCCTCAGTTGAGCAAAAGGCATCATTTTCCCTCTTTTTTGGAAAAAAACCCTAGGTCGACGCTCCTCTCAGTTTGGATAAGAGTGCCAATGGTCAGTAAAAAGGAAAAAAATATGTTTCTAGAAGATTATGTATGGAATCCTTCATGGAATTAGTTCCTATATGCATGGGAGAGGTGGCCGCTCACCTCCCTCGCCTATAGGGATCTCATTCTATCCTTTTGTCAAGTCATCTCATGGGTTCTAGGCCTATAAATGAAGCCTTCATGAGGAGAGTGAGGGAGGCCAAAAAAAGAATCCTTATGCTGCTAGTTTGAAGTCTGGATCAAAGGAAAAGTAGAGGTAGCTTATGTTTGGAGAGGTCTTCATAGTCATAGGAGATTGTAGACATTCTTGATTGAGACAGAAGCCATCAACATCAAGGCTTTTGGTTGTACTTCTTTCTCATCCATATATTAATACAAAGAAATTTCCCTTTCCTATATTTGATTGTAGTGTTTGTAATTAAATATTATTGGATTCCTTGATCACCAATATGGATAGTCAGTTATCGTGATGCTCTCAACCCTTTTGTTTATCTTGTGATCACTTTTGTAGATATTGAATTGTTGCAAGGACTCTTTGGAGAGAAGATAAGCAAATTAAAGGTTGAGGTATAGTATATTTTATGTTAATTGATTTAATTATTCAAGGAAAGGATATGTTGTTGTGTATTTTTGTTCTGTAGTTGTGTCTTACATTACAAAGGAACAAGCAGTGTCCGCACTGGTTGAGAATTCCTATCAACAATTATTGTAATTTTTAAAGGGTGTTAACGCAAAAAAACACTCAACTAGCTCTACATGGCCTAAACCACATACATACGTCTTTTCCCTACCTTTTTTCCCTCATTTTTTACCTCCACAACTATGGTTTAACCTTATTCTCTCTCAAAAAGCTCAAAAATATCAAAAAGGGCCTAAAAAGCCCACAAAAGGGCCAAAATGCTCACAAAAGAGCTAAAAAGCTCACAAAGGGGCTAAAAATATCACAAAGGGGATAAAAATATCACAAAGGGGCTAAAAACCCCAAAAAGAGCTAACAACATAAAAAGGGCTTAAAACCCTCAGATAGGGTCCAAAACCCTAAAAGAGAGAAGAGGACAAGAAAAAACTATAAAATAGTGGAGGTCTCCATCACAATATTCACTTATTCCTTCTTCCATTATTCTATTTTTCGTGATTACGTTGAGAATCCATCATTCTCAAAATACTCACACCATTTTTCCAACCATTCCATTGCACCACCATCTCCCCATCCTGTACGTTGAGGCATCCTCCGTACTAACAAGCCTGTGGAGAGGTGATACCATTCCAACTTAGGGCACAGTGGCCCATTTCCAAGAAAAATAGAAGGTGTACTTGTCTCGTTTTGTTTATTTAGTTTAGTCATTTTTTTTCTTATTGTTTATTGTGTTACTAATATTTTATTTTACAGCTAGCTCTTTTCCATTGAACTCTACTCTTTTGTCTCACAAACAAAAGGGAGGTGCTTTTGCACATAGCTAGGGTGAAAACCCGGCTACAGTTTTGGCGACGATAATGGGTCGATCCTTTTCGATCTCCTTGTTATGCAGGTGTCTATTTTATTTTGAGTCTCAGCCATCATTAGTCGGACACTCAGACGGTTGATCCAAGTCTATACGACACCGGTGCTTGCCCCTGTCGGCCTCTGTCGACCTTTTTTTTTTGTTTTTTTTGTTCTGATCAGCATCGCGCCTTTCAGGATGAAACCCGCTACCTAGTTGCACCTTTTGGGTTGAAACCCATGACCCAGGTCATGAATTTACCCCCGTAAAGCATGACTTTCCCCCCAGGGAAAATTCGCACCTGTTCTTACAGTCTGAAGCGACCCAGTCGCCTCTATTTGGACTGTTTGAGCGACCCAGTCACGATTGTCCAGGAGTTAGAAGTGACCTGTCTGTTTCTGAGCCCAGTAGCCATTATTTAACTATTGCATGCAATCTGTCTATTTTTGTGTTAATTTCTACAATTTACATTCTATATTTCATTATTAAAAGCTGGAAATTAATACTCTTATTTAGCCCTTCCTCCTCTACTCAGTCGTCACACTCCGAGGTATTTTGAGATATGATGGGGGGTTGAGTAAGCTTAGTAATAGGCATCCATTTTTTTTATTTTTCTCTTCCATTAAAAACAAGTGACCTTGGAAGCTACAGGGAGTGGAGACCGTTGGGGGTTTCATGATGTTCGCATCCTCCTTGTTGAGCACCGGGCACTTGGGGTTTGACCTATGGATCTATGGGTGGACTTGTTTCCACTTTTATGAGAGCCTAGCACTCCCTCTTATACTTGAAGGATACAAATTTGGGGTAGTCACACTATTGGTTTGCGAAAAAAAATTACAGTCAGTCACATATTATTATAGTTTGTCTTGCACCTTGTCTGGATTTATTTTTACCTTTCAAACCTGCTTTCGTACAAGTCCTTTTCTTGTTCCTTGTAGGATATTCAGTTTTATTTTCTTATTTCATAATTGAAAGTAAAAGTAACAACTTCATACACAAGTGCACATACTCACACCAAATAATCAAACAAAACTCAGTTCATGACCCCGAGCGAAACCATAAAAGTAACCAACTTACTTAATAATCTTTTGGTTTGGGACATAAGTCTCAACCACAACAACTATGGGATGTGCTTGGGATTTTCCCTAAAACTCATTGTGAGGAGTACCATAGGAACCCCAAAGTAGTTGGCCAATGAGATAAATTGCTAAGCGAAATGGGAAACGACCCCCACCTATTGGCTAGATACACCCTTGTGAGGAAAAAGCCAAAGCATTGTATTCTGGCAGTCTTGGTGGTCGAGTGACTACTTGTGAACCAATAGGAATTATACTTAAAATAGGGTGCAAAATTAATTACCAGTTACTACAATAAGCTACCATTTCTTCACCACGATGTTCCTCTCGACTTAGGGGGCACTAACCTCAATTTTTTTCTTTATACCGCCATCGTCGATGCCTCCTTCAACAACCTTCCTCACCTTTCGAAGGACATACTGCCTCTGATTCAGATTCGGATTCCTACCAATCTAAACCCAATTTTTTTACTGTCCCGTCCAGCCCCATGGATGGAATTCATCGTGATCCCTTCCAATGAGGGGAATTTGGTGGAGGACCCATGTCCTTGCTACCCATAATCACAAATATCCCCGCTAGTGGACCCACCACCACTACGCATGTTGTTGTAGGTATGCTACCCATTAGTAGCAGCCCTACACTGGCTCCCATGATCCCTACCATTCCACCCTTCATGAATGGGGGCAGTGGACCTTTCACTTCCATGACCATTCCACCAATCCCTATAGTGGGCATTCAACCTTTCATTCTCCCAATCACACACGGACACCATGGCCTTGTAAACCCCGACACCATCATCGATCCATCTCGAACCAACTTTGGATCAAGCCTACCATTTATGGCTCATCTTAATTTACCAGACTTGGCCAAATTAACGAATGAACCCATCAGTCATCAAACTCATTGGCCTCCCATGTTGACTAAACTTCCTTCATACATCCCAAAGTTTGAAGGAAAGGTAGGGGAATACCCCCAAAACCACATTATGTCATTCCATTTATGGTGTTTCTCAAACAGTATTGTGGATGACTCCATCCGACTGAGGTTATTCCAATGCACACTTATGAGTGTTGCGGAAAAATGGTATATCGAATTGCCCCAATCCTGTTACCCAGATTCCACTTCATTAGCCTTCATGTTCCTCCAATATTTCCAACTCCCGGTCAGATATGATGAGGGCATGGAAATCATGTTGTCATGTCGTTAGAATACCGCTACTCGCATCACAGACTGCATCCATGAGTGGCGGTGGTGACGTAGCCTATGCAAGATCCAACTGGATGACAAGATCTTCCTATATTTTTTTATGGAAAACTTGCTCCAACCTATAGCCAAGGAATTTTCCTCTGAGTAGCCTCAAACTGAGGAGGAGGCCATATTAAAGGCCCAACAGTTTGATTTAATCTATGCCCAGTCCGGGTATCTATACACCATCATACCATATGCTCCCCGTACTGGCACCTCCCTCCATGATACGTTGGGGTCATCTCATGTTGTAGATGGAATCATCAGCTCTATCTCATAGCACCCTTAGTACTATGTGGAACCCCCCATGATACCACCGCACCTAGGAAACATCCATAATGTTGCACAACGAAACCAAGTTCTCAATTACTCAAGGATGATGGCTCAGTCCGGAGCCACATCCTCCTATGCTCATCCTACACTGAATCAGCCCTCCCATGGGCTAACTTGGTCGGCATATGCATATTCTGGCCAAACAGCTGGATTCGTAGCTCCCCCAGCTCCTTCGATCTATTACGCACCACTAATGCAACAAGCACAGGCTCCGACCCCATCCCCTCTAGTTTCCATAGGACATGTTTTTGCTCAGAAAAACCTTCCCAACCAACCTACCCCTAATAACCAACAAGGGTAGGGTAATAAAAACTGAGGGAGAAACTCAGGTAACAACCAGCCACAAGGAGGTGACCAACAGCCTAACCCCCCCAACAACAATGGATCCAATCCACCAAAACAGAATCCCCAACAGCCTGACTGACAAGGAAAGAACCCACAGTTATGGACTAACCATCCATGTGCTCTATGTAACACCTTTGGTCACTATACGCATATGTGTCCTCACATGGCACGTGCCTACCAGTCTCTCCAAAATGAACCTCAATAGGGTCCCAATGCCACATTTGAGGATCCTCCCAACCGAACACCACCAGGTCCTCCGCCTATGGTGCTCCAAAATCCATTACCACTCCAAGGGTTTGTTTCTATCATACCCTTGGCCCTACCACCTCCCACAGCTCCTACAACTCCCCCAGTCCCCACTGCGGCCCCGCCTACTGAGACTGGTGTCCATCACCTGATGACACTATCAATAGAAGAAGTCAACCTCCAGACCAGGAGAAACTAGTACAGATCCACCACCACAACTGCTGACCCATCAGCTACATCCATTTCTAACACTTCCAACATCCCCCTCCACTTACCTACACCCCCCACTGATGGGGTGGCCAGAGGTCCACGATTTCCTATACGACGCATCACCAACAATGCAACTACTCGGGCCACCTTAAGCTATAGCATCGTCGACGATTTGGCCCAATCACCTATGACCATGTCCACTCTAGAGGTGCTCAAAACTTTCCCGACGTAGTAGAAAGCGTTGCTATCCACTTTAGGGGTTGTCGATCCCCCTGATTCCATATTGATTACGTTTGATTTAGACCAAGGAGAAGTTCAAATGCCATCTACCATTGCCTTCTATATTCTAGTTTCAATTTGAAATTTGGTTAGGCAACACTATATCGTCGATGAAGGGTCATCTACCTGTGTCATGTCAACCATTTTCTGGCAAAAACTCGGGTCCCCGATCCTCCAACCGTTCACTACCTCCCTTCATGCCTACGATGGTCGCTCTACGAAGGCTGATGGAATTCTCCCAAATGTCCCTATTTCCTTAGTGAGGAAAACGGTTTTGATTGACATCAAGTTCAATAATGCCCAGCTTGACTATAACCTCCTCCTTGGACGTAGTTACATGTATGTCATGAGAGCCATGGAATCACCGTCTTTCGACTCCTCATGTTCCTGCATGATGGAAAGATCATGATAGTTGATCAGTTAACTTAATATGATCCACAAGGATTGTCCACACCGCAACATGTCATTCCTATCATCGACACTACCATCAACAGCGTATCCATCTTGTCCTTATCCGCAGTAGGACCGGGAGTGTTTACCGAAGTGCCTATGGCGAACTCCTTTCCATCTCTTCCACCTCCGACTGTGTCGATAGATACAAACGAGTTGTGTAATATTTCATCTAGTACCATCCTGAATCCACCACCAAATTAGTCGCAACCCCAACCTTTATCACCCGATAATTATTGGGGTTCTTTCCCAATCCACACAATTCCCTTCCTTTTCCCACCATCCGGCATCGTGAGTAAGCCTGTTATGGCTAGTGTAAATTTACCAAATTTTACATTGAGGATTCCCATGTGGTACCTTGGACCATCTACACCACCTCTGATCCCTAAAGTTTTGTTGACTCCCTTCCAACCCATCACTGTGGAGTCATTCCCCCCTTTGGGCCCATCAAACACACCTTTTTCCCCCAAACCTACCCCTCCTATCCCAAGGAAGACAAGGGGCAAGGCCTCCAAATCAAAAACTGAACCTTGGCCTACTCCACGATGTGCTTTGTGTGATGTCCTTGGACATGCAACCCAAAAATTCCTAGAGATACCTATCCTACGCACACACATAGATGCTATGGATGCTGCCGATGGCCTCCCAGTAGTTACCATCTCAACTCCGCCAACGGCCAAGAACAAGTTTTTAAGGACTAACCATTCGTGCACAATTTGCGGTTTATATGACCACTATTTGCACCATTTCCTTGAATTTGCCGAGTATCAGTATGTCCTTCATGATATTCGGAATCACTCTCGCAAGTCTGAGATCATTGTCATCGAGGAGATTCACCCTCTGATTTCCTCCTTAGAAACCACAACCATTTACATGATTTCTAGCTACGTCGACCCTACCGTCTCTACAACTGCAGATGATCCCTTTGATCTATCGAATCATTGTTTCAGCAATGACGAGGAGATCCTCAAATCCCTGTCAGCTCCTGAATATTCATGGGATGATTTGCACCATCGCTCATTCTTTATCCCTGGGAACCCTTTTCAACATCAGATTAATATTCAGTTCAAGCAAAGGCCTTCATACATGGTAAGGTGGATCGGTTCAAAAACCCCATCCCGGCTCCCGACGCCTTTGAAGAAGGAAACATGGCCAACATTTCACCCACTATTAAGGTCAATATCTCAACCAACCCGAAGGTTATTGAATAAATCACACTCGAAGCATCATGCTCCCCTGAGGAAGTTGCTTCTTACAAAGCACTTTTTTAGGAGTTTCGTGACATCTTTGCTTGATCCTATACTGAGATGTCGAGGTTGGATCCATCCATCATTGAACACCACATTGATACATGTCCTGACGTGGCATCGATGCATCAGAAACAATGGCCCATTCACCCTTCAAAGGCTATCGTGGTCAAGGCCGAGATTTAGATTCTGCGCACAGCAGGCTTCATTTACCCCATCATGTATACCACTTGGTTTTATAATCTTGTTCTTGTTAATAAAAAACAAGGTACCATCCACGTCTATATGTATTTTTGCGATTTGAATTTGGCATGTCTTAAGGACAATTTCCCTACTCCTTTCATTGACCAAATCATTGATGCCTGCGTCAAACATGCATTAGAGGAAATTTTAACTAAAAATGGGCCTTTTAACTTTAACTCAAATTCCATGTCATCATGTGTTAGCCAATGAAATTGCTTTAAATTTGAAATACCGTATAGGTCTTAAAAACTTTTTTAATATAAATTTGGGGATAGGTACCATAAAAAAACTACTTTTTTTATTTGTATTTTTGACATATCTCCCCGTTTTTTTACTCAAATTTCGATCAGGAGAGATCGTTGGATGCGGAACTAACTTCTGCATCCAACGAGTACCCACTTGGCATACTTTGGATGGACCCTACTACCCCAAAAACAAGAAATACCTGAAAAAAACATGATGATGATGATGTCATCATGTTTTTTTCAGGTATTTCTTGTTTTTGGGGTAGCACGGTCTGTCAAAAGTATGCCGAGTGGGTAATCGTTGGATGCAGAATTTAGTTCTGCATCCAACAATCTCTCTCGATCGAAATTTGAGTAAAAACACGAGGAGATATGTCGAAAATACAAACAAAAAAATAGTTTTTTCTTTTCTTCTTCCAAAATTAATAAATATTATTTTATTATTTTAACTATTATTTTATTAAATTTTTTTAGGAGGCCCATTTTGAGGTGAAATTTCCTCTAATGAGGTATTTTCCTTCATGGATGGTTTCTTCGGATTCAACTAAATTCATATCCAGAAGGAAGACCGATACAAGACTGCGTTCACAATCCCCTGGGGCACATTTGCATATTGAGTGATTCCCTTTGGCCTTAAAAATGCTGGAGCCACTTTTTAGTGAACCCTGACATACTACTTCCATGACCGTGTTCACATAATACTAGTGTACCTCGATGACCTCACCGCTCTCTCACGGAAGCGCTCACAATACTTAGACGATTTACGACAAGTATTCCTATGATGTCGCAAGTACTAAATACGCTTGAACCCTCTCAAGTGTGTATTTTGTGTCCCATCTGGCCGTCTTGTTGGGTTCGCCATTTCTCCCAAAGGGATTGCTATTGACTCTCTCAAAGTTCAAGCTATTCTCGATCTACCCGCACCATGGACTTTGCGCCAATTGCAGAGTCTCCAAGGCAAGGCCAACTTCCTTTGCCTCTTTATAAAGGAATATGTGACAAGATTCGACGGTTTATTAGGCCTGCTTCGTACCAACATCCCATGTGTTTGAGATCAACATGCCCAAGATGATTTTGACGCATTAAAGCAAGCTCTGGCTTCTGCTTCGTTGTGTCTGCACCGGACTTCACCAATGACTTCATACTCTATGTGTCGGCATCCAAAAATGCCATTGCTGGAGTGTTGGTATAGGAGGACGATGCTCTTCAAGAGCATGTGATTTACTACGTGATTCAGAAGCTGACCGGTCCCCCCTGACAATATTCAACTAAAAAAAAATGGCCCTCATCGTCATGTTCTTGGTCCAAAAAATACGCCATTAAATTTTTGCAAACCATACTATAGTCATGGCCGATTCCAACCCTATGCGGTACCTCTTGAGCCGCTGCCTCCTACAAGGTCACACGACCAAGTGGATTGTCATCCTCCAGGATTTCAACCTGGAATTTGTTGCCCCCAAGAGCACCAAGGCTTTGGCACTAGATGCACTGATGACAGACCTACCCTTGTTGTCTGCATCACCACCAATTACGATCAACCTTCCTGACGAGTTCTTATTTTTCATTTCCATGGAAGATCCATGGTATCGGGGCATTCTCCTATACTTGTGCACCCAAAAATTTGAGGTTCACCTAAGCCACAAAGACCGATGGCGCATCTGACACCAAGTTGCGCTCCATATCCTCATTAGGGATGTTCTGTACCATCGGGGCATCGATACCATACTGCGTTGTTTCCTCACCCATAATGAGGCTGAACAAGTCCTCAATGACTGTCATAGTGGATCCTGCAGTGGCCACCTATCTGGTTTGGCGACTGACCAAAATATTCTACGTGGCAGATATTTTTGGCCTTCCATTTTCGTTGATTGCATCGAGGCGGTCAAGCACTACCACAATTTTCAACTCTTTGTTCCAAAGGTAAGGACTTCCCCCACACCTTTGCATCTCGTAGTCACAGTTGGTCCCTTCTACAAATGGGCGATCGACTTCATGACCTGTAATCCTACCTCGGCCGGCGGCCATAAGTACATCATCGTGGTCGTTGATTATTTCACCAAATGGGCTGAGGCCATGACTACATTTAACTATAAGGCCAACACTGCAACACGTTTCTTCTTTAACCATGTTATTATGCATTTCGGTGTCCCCGAACAAATAGTGTCAGACCATGGTAAGAACTTTGAAGACGTAGTGTGGACCAAGATCTCAACCATTTTGAAGTTTGAACACCAATTCTCCTCCTCGTATTACCCTTAGGGAAATGGACATGTTGAAGCTGTCAATAAGATCATCAAAACCATGCTCCAGAGGATGGTTGGTAACCATAAAACCAACGAGCATCACATGCTCTTTTCAGCTCTTTGGGCCTATCGGACGTCAACAAAAACTGCCACTAGATTTACCCCTTTCCACTTAGTCCACGGTGTCGAGTTATTGGTCCCCATCGAGTGCTAGATTCTGTGACCTCGCCTTTCCATATAACTCCTTCCCGACACATCACCCCTAGAAGAACACCTTCTCCTACTTGAACAGACCAATGAGGACCATCATGCTGCCCTCCAAGTGATTGAAGCAAGTAAAACTCAATCGAAGTCACATTTTGACTCCCATGTCCACCCTTGCACCTTTAGTGAAGGAAATCTGGTCCTTGTTTATGACCAAGATAACGATAAACTAGGAAAAGGGAAGTTCAAATCAATTTGGTACATCCCATATGTTGTTCACCACTGCCTTGGCAAGGGGGCATATATTCTTGTCGACTTGGAAGGCATCCACTTGAAGAATCCCTGCAATGGGCTCTACCTCAAGAGGTTCTATACCTGAGGTCTCTAGCATGAATCATTTGTAGTATACTTTTTCTTTTTATTGTTTTACACCATTTTTTGACATGAGTTTTACACTTTGTTTCCTTCTCTAGATGCATCCTACCTCACATCGCTACGTTGGATTTGCTAATGGAGAAAGTAGATGGTTCCCTAATCTTGCCTCGACTGCGTGGGTTATCTATTCCCCGTCACATGAGTTGATCCACATCGACGGACTATGTGTTGGCATTGCTACCAACAAATAGGCTATGTATGATGGTGTCAGTGGTATCTTGGCGACTTCCCTTCAGATGGGCATTCATCACCTTGATGTCTTCTTAGACTCCTAGCTACTTGTGTCCCAGTTAAACAAGTGTTATCGGGTATGCGGTCCTTACCTCTTTAGAAATTTCCTCTACACTAAACAATTGGTTAGAAATTTTGAATCCATTACATTCACACATGTTCCCAAAAACCTCAATAGTCTAACAGATCAAATTGCTAATGACATTCTAGAATGGCATATTCATCATCGCATATAGGAAACACAAAAACAACATCGTGCATCATCATATAATCACGCATACGTATGTAATATACATCATCTAGGAATTTTCATCATAAAAAGACTTAGATAAAAACCATAAAAAGTGCATCCACATGCATCAAAAATATATATATAACATGTCATAAGTGTTCAGTACAAAATGAGAAGCTCCACAATCTTTCGCAGCTGAATATACATAGAAATACAAAAATCCTAGTGCACCACCACACTAGGGGTAGCTCCACCAGATGCTAATCAGAATCAGAATCATCATCCTACTCCTGTGACTCTGTCTCCTCCTTTGAGGCCTCCCCCCACTAGATCTAGACTCCTCCGTGATTGTGATCCTCCTCATCAAGGGGATCCACTCAGGAGGAGCGCGGTAACAAGCAGCAATCAGATCATCGTCCAAATGCTTCCAACCATCATCGGTAATACCATCCAGTAGACGCTCAATATCACAATGGAGCGACCACAAGGTACTCCGGGGCCTAGGAGCAGGTGGATCCACCCCCTCCACCCTCCCCCTCTGTCGCTCATAAACCACAGGCGGTCGTGGTCCAACATCTGCACATACAGATGGTACATCATCAATATCTTTCATAAACATAAACTAGCTACCACTAAGCTAATGTACTATATATGCATGTAAACACATAAAACATCATGTGTATGTACCATCTCATCCCCAGACCTGTCCTGGAGGTTGAGGAATATCTAGATCTCCCCTATAGTCCATGCATGTGTACGGGTAGTCCTCAAGGACGACTGGAAGCTCCCTCCACTGTGCGAGCAGCTCATGAGTAAAGAAACAACCCACTAACCCGCCTCCCTCATGGACCAGCATCTCGCTCCATCGACGCATTCGAGGTTCCTGAGGCCCACCATCCTACACTGTCAAATGCAGTCGAAGGGTCGGCAGTCTCTTGAAGAAGGAGCAAAAAAAATATGAGAAACAAAAGTCCCCTCCCATAGTCCTAGCACAGTTCTGTGCATGTCAAACCACAGTCAAATACATTTGGGCCCACCCATAGTAGGTTCCCGCCATCACAGGCTCCACAATATAGAGCTGCCCCCTGAAGATCTTATGGGCCACAGATGACCCCAAGATCCATAGCACCATCGCTGCAACCACCGAGTCGAGAGACTCTCAATGTCGCATATCAAAATATATGACCTACGCACAGAAGCAAAGGCGTAGCAGCTCCTCTCATAGAGGTCATCCAAAGTCTCCTTGTGTGAGAACTTTGTCGTCGTATCACCAATCACTCCCAGCATCAGGAGCCTAGTCAAAAAGTACACAACCTGTAGCATAATCTCAATATGTTTCCCCTGGATAATGAAGCATTGTGCCCCAATATCCCAGAAACCCACCAAAGTCTCTAGTAGCAGTTGCAAGGTCCGCATCAGGGGAACCTGAAAGTACTTGAGGAATCCACTCTGAGCTAGTGTATGTCGCACACCCGTGCTCCTCATAGTCTGCCTCCACAAGTCCCTAACATCTCGCTCCCTCTACACAGGTCAAGCCATCCTACACAACAACCAAATCCCTGTCAGGCAGAATTTCACAAGAAAAACTCATCCATGGATGAAGTCGTTCTTGTATAGCCAAACTGAGTGACCCAAGTCATGACTTTTGGCTGAACAGGTGTATCCTAGTCACACCTTTTTGTCAAACAGGTGTGACCCAGGTCACGCCTTTCTCTTCGACAGGCGCGACTGTTTGGAAATTAGGTGCAACCCAGGTTGTGACTTCTCCCCAAAAAATCGTGAACCATCCCAAACGAACCCTTTCAGTTTGGCAGGGGCACCTGGGTGAGCTAAAAACCAAAATAAACCAGTAAAAAGGACAGTTTTGATAAGTACTCTTACCTGCAAGTGACGAATCTGAAAACCACCGGTCAGAATGAAAGAAATCAACAAAAGAGCTAGGGGTCCTCCACTCCAACTCAACTCTGAATAGTAACAATGACACATGTCATGTGGTCCCCCCTATTTATAGGCCTCATTGGGTCTGATTTTCTTTCGCACACCACAGAGTCATCCGGAGTCCGTTTGAGACGTCGTTCATGCCACCAGGTTCATTTTTCTGCCCTCTAACCGATGACGAGACCCTTGTCTCATGTTTTCGTGAGATTTTTTTAGGCCATTCCTAAAATCCACCTAGGTTTGTGTGCCATCATGTGAATCTCCCCTTATACACATTCACGAGCCACTCACTCCATTCATACTCCACAGTCAACCATTTTTTACCAACATTAATCGTCTCGCAAGGAGACCCGTTTAGTGTTCTACATTTTATGCTCATCAGTCATGTTCACCACATCACCTCTTTCCATATTTCAAACACTTCCCCCTTGATTGATTGACCAATATGGATTTTTTGTTAAGCTCTTTTCTGACTCTTAAAAGAATGAAAAGATCATTGAGCACGCTTGCTTCCTTTCATGCTCATTAAAGTATTTGAAAGGGCATCTATGCAGCCTTGTTTACCTCCTTATTCGGCTTATGTAGACTATCATAAGAAAAGGACCACCTTGGCGTACTCAAGCCATGAACATTTCCCTTTGCATCCTTTTATTCTTTCTCGAGCATTGGGACCGAACTTTACGAAAAATTTCATCATGGGTTGTCTTTAAGCTGCTTTTCAGCTTCTCGCCAAGAAAAGATTGTTGAGCAAACTTCGTTTCATTCATGCTCATAAAAGTATTTGAATGACCATCCTGTCAGTGTAAGTTTAACCTTTTCCAGCTTGATTGGACTACAAATGGTAAAGAATTCTTCCTTCCCTAAAGGTTGGGAGAGCTCTCCTATGCATACTTTTATCCCTTTTCAGACTCAGGAGACTACATATGAAAAAGAGACCACACCGGAATCTTCTTCTTGTTTTCAAACTCTCTAAAAATGAAAACAACAACGAGCATTTACTTTCTCGGTCTCACTAAAAATCCACGAGATCGTGTCATAATGGTGTCTTTCGACGCCACCCCATATTACAGTTTGGAAGCTTCCCCCAATTTGGGTCACCTTTGTTCATATTATTCTACGATGAGTCTTCCTTGGATCCCCTGGATATCATTAGTCTAGTTACCTCCCTCAGTATTTCCCATCTGCATTTACAATCCCGGTATCATAGCTATGATCCCTCTCGCATGAGTCAGTTCATCCCTACCATCATTACTCTGAACAAAGACAGTTTGAGTCTCCCATGATCCCCTACCGTCATTACTCTGAACAAAGACAGTTTGAGTCTCCCAAGATTGTCCCACATATTTGGTTATCCCCCTCGCGCTTCTGGTCAAGGAAACATTATTGACTTGATTAGTTGCAAGTCTCCCTCTGTCGACATCAATACATCTATTCCAGAGGATAGAACCAGAGGTCCATGTATCCTGGTTTCATTCACCTCATTGATGAGTTCCTTGGACCAATTGAGAGGAGTCATTAGTGCCTCTCAAGATGGTTGTGTCTCACGTACTCGACTTTAGCTACATCATCGCACCATTGAGATTCGTATAGGGTACTGATCCATGCAATATTTGGTCGACGACCTCGGTTGTCACTTGACTCTAAAATATTGGTGAGTCTATTAAGGGACCCAGATAGGTTCATGTCCCTTGTGATTGTCGGGTTGCATTGGAAACAGTGTTCAGAAGCCCCCATAGCAGTGCTTCTGTATAGCTTCATGGTTGATGCGGCATATTGTACCACTGATACTTTGACTCTCCTTTAGTGAGTCCCTACAGATATATAAACTTCCAGATCCAACAGAGCATCAATTGTGCAGATATTGCATTCCATGAGAATGACATGGTTCCTATGTATATGTTCTTCAAATTGGCATTGTATGCAGCCTCTTGTTGAGGCCACCATTATGTAACATCAGTTTTATATGTATTGATCGGCTCCCATATTTTTTGAGCCTTGATCCCATTATTTATTCTTTTGACATTGCTACGAGCATGGGTATGCCCACCTCATCCATATACATGTCACATATTCTTTGTATTTCACCCATTGTTGGGAACCAATATTAATACAAAAACCAAAATTCATCGTGTCTCGAACGAGGAAGCGCCGCTTCTTCACAGGTCTCTCCACTATCCCAATGATCATATGATGTCTATCGGCCATACGATGAGCTCCTACCCTCACACATCAGGGGGAAATATGTTAACACAAAAAATTGCTCAACTAGCTCTACATGGCCTAAACCACATACATACATCTTTTCCCTACCTTTTTTCCCTCATTTTTGACCTCCACAACTATGGTTTAACCTTATTCTCTCTCAGAAATCTCAAAAATATAAAAAGGGCCTACAAACCCACAAAAGGGCTAAAAAACTCACAACATAGCTAAAAAGCTCACAAAGGGGTTAAAAACGCTAAAAAGAACTTAAAGGCATAAAAAAAAAGACTTAAAACCCTAAATAGGGTCCAAAACCCTAAAAGAAAGAAGAGGACAAGAAAAAACTATAAAATAGTGTGGAGGTCTCCATCACAAGATTCACTTATTCCTTTTGCCATTATTCTATTTTTCGTGAGTACGTTGAGAAGCCATCATTCTCAAAATACTCACACCATTTTGCCAACCATTCCATTGCCCCACCATCTCCCCATCGTGTACATTGAAGCATCCTCCGTACTAAAAAGCCTATGGAGAGGTGGTGCCATTCCAAGTTAGGGCACGGTGGCCCATTTCCAAGAAAAACGGAAGGTATACTTGTCCTGTTTTGTTTATTTAATTTAGTCATTTTTTTTCTTATTGTTTATTGTGTTACTAATATTTTATTTTGCAACTAGTTTTTTTCCATTGAACTCTACCCTTATGTCTCACAAACAAAAAGGAGGTGCTTTTGCACGTAGCTAGGGTGAAAACCCAGCTACAAGGACCATAAATACCATAGAATTGTAACCGCGCTCTAATACTAACTTGTGATATACACTAATCTACATATCAAATATGGAATAGATATAAACACGTTAGTAATTTAAAAAATAAAAAAACTTTTAGAAAATAAAAACATGTTAAGAAATCATTGAAGCATCACTTTTGTGTTTAATTAGAATCAAGAAGCTCTAATGTTTACTTACTTTCTTATTTGGTATGTAACATGCACATGATCTAATCAATTGCTTTATTTTATATGTTTATAAATTTGATGTATTGTATTGTGTTTTCTATCATAAATTCATATGAGAAATATGGTCATAGGTTAATAAAATCACATATTATCAATCTCATATATTATCAATAGAGCATTCCAGGCTTCATGAGCCAAAGTATAATTATTTATGAGAATTCTATGAAATTGCTTGCCTCAAACTTAAGATTTGAGGTTTATAGCAATATTGTTTAAATATTTATTTAACCCTAATTAAAAGTGTATATATATAAACCCTAACATCTTGAATATATTCAAACTTGTAGCATTTTTACCACATATAAACTATGGAATTACATGTATAAACTTGTGTTGCAATTGTATAGAGTTTAAACCCATAAAAGAGTAAGTTCTAGAGGTATTATAGTGGATGTATATTGTTACGCTAGGTGTATCACATTAGTCTCTTGTCATTTCATATAATGTATCTCGGGTCTCTCAAGGTGGTATAGAGTTCATTGTTACCCAGGCACGCTTCGGTCTTCTGACAAGTCTTGATGTAACATTTACATCAGATTGAAGTTCAATTTAAATAAACTCCAATGAAGGATTTTGAGGGCTCTAGTTATTAAAATTATTGTTACATGTTTTTGTTTATAGTTCTTACTTAGTTTAAAGTTAAGGAACTACAAGTCAAAATATTCACCTTATACCGTGGTTTTCACTTATTGGTTTTCAAAATATTCACCTTTTAAATTTGAGTGGGGAGGTGAAGCCTCTTAAAATTTAATTTTAGATGGCAAAGATATGAAACCTTAGCCTCTTAACTCGACGACTAAGGTAAATTTACTTTCTATTTCTCTTACTATTTTGGAATGAGATTATCTTCTTGAACTTTCTAACTCTTTCGAGTTCGTTTCCCATGTTTGTAGAAGTTGGCCTTTTCCACTTAACCAGGTCGAAGTATTTTCTAAATCACTTGCCAGTGTAATTTTGAGTAAGTTATTTTTTATTACAAAAATAATATAAAAATAGATAATGCTTTACAAACTTTTTATTGTTTTTTTTGAAAAATAGTAATATTAAAAGAAATATGTTCATCTTCCTCCTTTTATGTAACAAGATCGAACGCGACTTCAGATGCAGCTTCTTTAATACAGACTCAAAAGCTTGTTAGTCTTCGGAGAGCGAAGATCATCACAAGCGCAAACTTACACTAACTAGAGTTTATGATCCTAGCTAATCGCACTAAGTGCAGAGGGAGAGCATACACTACTGGTTTTATAGACTCATTACAAGTGAGATCACTGCTTTTGATCTCAGCTGATCACTTGAGGCGCAGAGGGAGAGCATACACAGTGCTTGACACACGGAGAAAATGCAAAAAACTTACTAGACTAAAAAACACTCGGTGCCCAAATGAGGGGAGGAGCACCTTATTTATACATATTTAGCCAGTAAACCGGTGACCCGAAACTTACACCTATCGGTAGAAAGACTTGATTCGAATCTCATGGTAGTGGATCAAATCACACCTTTTGTTGGGTAAGTCACCCAAGCCATGTGAAAGAATCTACATACTGACAACTATACTGGACTTTTTACATGGTGGAGCTACTATTAGCGGCCCACGACGCTTTTCATTATTATTGTCATGATTACAAATACATGGGTTTTCCCCACATGTACAACCAGCGAATCTGTCAGAGTCGCTATTAGAACTAAATTCGGTGTCCGGAAATAAGCATGTTGAAAAGCATTGTTCCACATTGGATCCGATCATGACTCCATTAGGAATACAACAAAATTCTCCTTGGAAAATGGATTCAACTTTAGTGTTTAGAGGAATCATTCTCGTATGAATTTTCTTAACCAAGAGGCGTCCATTTTTGTCCATTCTTTTGTATTTCTGCTAAGTGAAAATAGGGGATTCAAGAGGGCAGTAAGCTCCTCCAAGATGTCAGAGCATAAATTTAAACCACATATGATTGTGGTGTGCTGCGATCATATCTGCTTGTAGGTGTAAGATGAAATTGGCACGTCGTTGAACCCAGTGTTTCCATGGACAGAATTTGTCCAGAAAAACTTCTGTCCATCCTGACCATTGTTGTTGCACCAGTGTAGAAGGATCTCCACAAATTATTATCTCTCCTTGTTCTCTACAAAACTGCAATATGAGGTTGTAGCTATTCCATGTCAAAAACCCTGGGCCTTTATCTACATAATACAATTCACGTCCATCTGTATAGGTTGTGTCAATCCAAACATGATTGAGTTGCTGAAGCTGGTGCAGAGCATTTTCCAAGCCTTTAAAGGATTGTTTTTCCCATCTCTCCAAGATTTGGATTTTCAGAGGAGAGGTATTTACTTGTTGGATCAAAGAGAGTGCCAGATATTTAGCTGCTTCCCTTTTGCTGGCGCAATTCAAAAAATATTCTCTTTCTTCTTCTGAAAAGGGATCATTGAAGATTCGAGCCTTGGATTTTTTACTTGATGAGCTAGATGCTCCATAGTTGAACATATTGAGGCTAGGCTTCTCCTGTAGTTCTTCTCTGGTTAACATGTTAGCAACACAATTTAAATAACCTGGTTTATATACAATGTCAAAATTAAAGTTTTGTAACCAAAGGAACCCTTTTAAAATCCTACAACTATTTTATGCCATAAGATTTTCATTCTTAAATATACCATGCATTATTTTCAGTTTTGTCCTAACAATAATCTTGACAGGTTTTAGATAAAGCTTGAAATGGTTTACAGTCTTTTTTACTGCAAGGATTTCTTTTTGACTTGACGGATAATTGATTTCTACATTTTTGAATGCTCCTGGGGCATAGCCGCAGATTTCCTCCTTATCACCATGTTTTTCTATGAGAATACCTCCCTAAGCTTTATTGGAGGCATCTATTTCAATCACCATTTGGCCAGATCCTTGCGGGAGTGAGAGTGGAGGGAGTTGTTTCACTTTTTATTTGATTGTCTTTACTGCATTTGTCATATCTTTATTCCATTGTGGTGGATTTTTCTTCATTCGTTGTTGCAATAAATGAATGTCATATGCCTGTCCTTTGTAGAATGGCCTGATATAATTTAGGCTTCCCAAAAATCTCTGCAGTTGAACGTTTTCCAAGATCTGATCAGGGAAGTAAGCAAAAACCTTCAAGACATGTTCTTGAAGAATCAACTATCCTTTACTTATTTTATATCATAAAAATTCAATATTCTTTTTGTCAATTTCCATTTTGGATTTTGACAAAACCAACCCATGTTTTAAAACCAAAGAATAAAATTCTTGAAGATGTTTTAAATGTTCCTGCAAATTTTTGGAACAAATAAGAATATCATCCATATACACAAATGCCCATTTCTTTTCTCTGAAGATATCTTCCATTCTTTTTTGGAATTCTTATGGTGCATTATTGATTTTTGATATTATTGCTGATAAAATATAATAACATAAAATTGTAGTCTTGTCATGCTTATATTGTATGTTTGGATTATAATATTTAAATTGTTGGTTTGGCCCTACAATATTTATTTGTAAGTTATTTAGAATCTTAATATTTGTTTCTTTTCCCTTCATATCTTTGTATACGTATGAGTAAACAATAAATATAATTAATTGAAAAATAAAAACTAAATTTATTGTGTTATATATATATATATATATATATATATATATATATAAAAGAATAAAATAAAAGAATAATGAAAAATAACATTTATTGTTTATGTTTTCATTTACCATAAAATTCTAATATTTTTTCTTCTTGTGTAACAAACATATTAAAATAACTCTCAAGGAAAATTTGGTAATAAGATCAAAGAAACAATACTGGGTAGAATACTTGTAATTTGTTTCCTATATTTTTATACTTTAATACCCTCTAATTATGTAAGCTAACAAAATACAAATTCATATTTTTTAATTTAAAGAAAAAAAACATAGAACAACATAAGTTAAAATAACTTATTTATAAATTCCTTAAGAAAATTGAACTAGGAAGGTCCATGTACCACACAAATGTAGGCGTTTTGGAAGAAAATCTTTAGTTCTCAGCCTTAGAAGCCACCCCAAATCTGGTCCATGATGCCACTAGGAAAAGTAATCTCGGGTTTCAATAGTTACATTCTATACCATTAGGACTTTATAATGAATTTCTCTAGACAAAAATTACTCAAAATACCTACCCAACTAACACCTTTATGTGCTCTTCAAGGTGTGCATAGAGGGGTTTCCACTCTAGACTAAGTATATTAAGTGATTTTTAGCAATTTTGAAGACTATGACCAACCAAATACTCCCAATGCGTTTCTCATACAACACCACAAAGTGCTTTCCAATATTTCCATAAAGAGTAAAACTATAGTATGACTAAATCCTTATATAGGCATAGTAGCTACTCTGTTACTGAAAATAAATGTTTTTTTTATTATGAATATATTCCTAATTCTTGGAAATTTGTGTTTTTCCTTCATCCTTTTGAACTAATTGCTCTTCCATTTCTCTCTGCTAACTGCTTCCTCCCTTCTTTTTCTTATTTGAATCTCCCTTTTCCCTGTAACAAAGAGTTCACCCTGCTAAGAAGAGGGATGACACATTTCCCTGTATCCTTGGAAACTTGGCTATAGTATAGGAAAAAATATTTATGTTATAATGTTATTTAACACCCTCAATGATAAAGACCAAAAGTGGAGATCAAGATCATTTTTACATCATAATTGACTCATAAATGCAAAAAAAAACACTTTACTAGGACAATATCACTATTTTCCTTCATTAGAAGGGTGATCAGTCGGAGGTTTTGGCCCTAAAGGGGTTACCAAGTAGATTTGGTCACTACTTTTCAACCTATGGGTGTAACCAAGGATTAAAGTGAATATAAAATGCACTGAAAAGTTCACAAATAGTTAAACATACTATCAATTACGAATGAAAAGGACTTGTGAAGCATGAAAATCATGCACTTTAAGGTCATCACCTAGTCTATACCTAATCAAAGGCTATAAAAGAGACCCTCAGGGTTAATATCTAGAGGTTGGATTGATTGAAGATCAAATGACATTAGACTAAAAAAGAGAGAGAAAAAAACCTACATTGTTTGGAGCTTTAGTGATTCAGGCAAAGGGTGAATGCAAGGACTTGAGTTTTGAGGATAGTACCTCAAGCAACAAATGCAAGGATTAGTAGTATTTATTTATTAATATTTAATATAAGTTGATTCGGTCCCCTGCCCCCCCAAAATATCTATCTCAAATGGTTTTTTAAGAATATATTCTTTAGTTTATTTATGCATTGTTAACAATTATGTATCAATGGAATGAGGAAGGTTGGTGTTTTTTTGTATGCAGCTGCATTTGAAAATAGAAATACAATAACTCATCTAGAGAAGATCATTCCAACAGCAGTACTTTTATGACAATTGTAGAGGATGAAGATTCAAAAGAAAAAGATAATCGTTGTTATTTTATGAAGGAGGAATAATTAGATGAAGAAACACATTAAATTCAACCAAGAACGTTAAATAAGTATTTTTACAATGGGATCTATATCTCACCTTCAAAATCCGATGCAGAAATTGGATCAGTTAGTCTTCTTAATATGAGCAACAATGAAGAAGAAACCTTCAAATCTGAAGATGAGAAAATTGCAGAAGTTGACTAGGAAGGTGAACTTATTAGTGCCTTGGAAGAACTGAAGAAATTAAGAAAGAAAAACAAGTACTTAAAGGAACAATTGTTAAAAGATGAAGAACAACTCGAGGCAGAGGCCTTTCAAAAAACATCGATAAAATAAATGAGTAAGAAGGAAAAGAATATTGAAGAACAGTTAGACTACGTACCAAATGAAGATAGAAGGATCGAGGAAAATAATCTTGTGCTATAAGCATCACTAAAAGAAACAAAAAGAAAAAACGATATGCTATTAGAGCATCTTGTGCAAAACGAAACATAGATCTCTCACTTGAAAAGTGAAGTGGATGAAGTAAGAAGAGAAAATCAATCTTTGAAAAATCAAAGACAATTCAAGCATGAAATACCGGATTGCGCAAATCCAAAAGGTGTCAAGGTAGGTTTTGACGTAGAAATTGAAGAAAAGTTTAACAAAAGCATAACAATTTTGGATAAGATATTAAGTAATTAGAGGTATCGAGAAGAGAAGACCATTTTTGGCTATGATGAGACAATTGAAAAGTCTTTGACAACAAGCATTATTTTGTTCCATGTCAACTAGATTCATTTCATAAAAGCTTTGAGAAAATAATGAATGTGCCTTCAAAACAAGTTCAATTCAGGTATGAAAATTCCTTCATTTATAAAGGTAAATTTAGTACATTGAAATTCTTGATATGTACTTATTTCAGTCATATAGATAAGTATTGTCATACTATGATATATTATGCTTGTGATGGGTTTGGGCATAAATCTCAAAATTTCCTAAGAACAATAAAACGTTATGAAAGGAATATTTCATATAGCATTGACAGTAAAATATGGAGGGAAAAGGAAAGCAAACTTGGGCAGTATCAAAAGGGTGTGCGCACATTAAAAAAAGGATAAAGAAAGTTCCTTAGATATGCATAGTTGAAGTCAATGATCCAAGTACTCTCAAGCAACAAATGAATGCTACATTTCTTGTTGATCTCCAAAGTTTTGAATAAGATGATTGAATTCAACATGGCATCTATTAGGAATTCAAGGAAAGTATCTGTGGAGATCACATATAGAATATATTGTCAAACAAATGATACTCTCATTTAAGGATGTGACTGTGAAAAGAAGGAGAACACATTTTCAAGATAGCTATAATTAACAAAGTATTGCTATATTAGTATAATCATTTATTTAGAAATAAAACAATCTTGGATTATATGATTACATTATTAGGTCACATACATAATACTAATTCTGTGCATAGATACAACACTTTTACATAACCAGAATTTGTATTATGAAGGAGTTTTCATTATGAAAAGAAAAAGGTACTCATCCATCTTACAAAATTGGAGCTCTGAAGCTCAAAACTTATTGGAAGTTAACTAGGCCATGAGTGGCGTACAAGACAAAAAGAAGGTAAGTACATAAGATACTGTGACAAGCGCACATTTTTCAAAATTTCCTCAGTAGGCATATTGGTTTACAAAATTTGAAATCATTAGCATCCTCACAGCGAAATATGCGGTTCACTATCATCTTCACTAGGTAATGTGAGAAGCAATTCAGAATTTGGAGAAGATTACATATCAAAAGCAGTACCATCGGGCATTCCTTGAATATGTTGCACCAAATTGTGCTCCTTTTGTTTCTCAAGATGGTCCATCTGGCTCTTTAGGATCGCAATCTCATCAAGATGTCATCGATTCATTTGTGATTGGGAATACCATCTTCGTATATCAGCTTCCTCAAACCTAGACATCTAATTCTCATACTTGCCTTTGAAGTTTGTAAGCTCTTATTGTTGAGAATCCTTTGCTTTAGAAAACCTAGCAATGGCCACATTAACTTGTTGAATATGGGTTTCCATTGTGACAGAAGTATGGAAACAAGATTGAAAACATGAAAGCTTGATGGTTTTGTGTCGAATAAAGGTTGTAAGCAGACCATAAATATATTCAGAAACTTGTTTCTTGTTATAAGTGAAGGGACACATAAGTTAATTACACTTATGGTTGAATTGATGAATAATACACGTCAATTAAATTCAGAAGATTGCACTTGAAGAAAACATCATGGTATATCACACAAGTACATGGGACATAAATGATATATAGAACCACGTGAAATATATTCTCATCGAGAATGTCAAATCAATGTTGTATGATAATATTGTGTCAAGTTATTACAAGTTAAATGACCGATGGAGATATGTGTCATTGCTAAAGAATTTAATGACACACGTCAAGGAATATTTTCTTTGGAAAGATGTGACAAGATGTGTGAAATCACATTAATGAAGATGTGGTTAGTAAATGAAAAAAAAATCAATTTTGGTCAGTAAGAGGCAGATTTGTTGTGAAAAGGCATCTGCGACATGGCAGAAAACCTGGCACAACACAATCGAAGTGACATTGAGAAGCATGAATCCAGGGGGAGTCTAATACTCAGGAGGAGAATCCCTTTTCCATTGATGTCAAAGGGGGAGAAATGATAAATTCCAAGAAGGAGAAGAAAATATCACACAGATGCAAAGTGAAAGATTAAATGACATAAAAATAGGGGGATCATGTTGCACATAGAAAAAGTGAGATCAATTTTAGTTGATGTTGACATCAATTCCAAAGGGGGGTATTGTTGAACTTTGGTGTTGTCATTGATGTCAAACATGAAACATGTTGATGAAAGTCAAACATGATGAAAAAGTCTTGAATATTGTTGAACTTAAGTGTTACAATTCATGTTCTCTAGCAAGAAGTGAGTTTGAAGAAATATATAGAAATGTGTATGCAATCCTTCAGTAGTGCACAAGACTCGCCAGGTAATGGTTCTCTATATAAGTGAATCTAGTTTGAAGAAGTATATAGATAATAAGTGTGCAAGTTTTAAATGTGTGGAAATACCACCAAGACATGGAACCCATATGCACAAATACCACTAAGTCATTGGACTCAAGTGCGCAAAACCCCACAAGGTTGAATTATAAAAATATGTACACTGATGAAAGATAGAATGAGGTGGTTAGCTTGGACAAGAAGTTAGAAAGAAGGGGTGTCTCTGATTCAAAGGAACCCAAACCTATGGACACATATCTTGAGCAAGAATAGATAAATAAGCAAGAGATGAAAATATTGAAGTAAGCTTGAAGATGAAGAAAACGTGATATTTTGATTTGGAAAGATTCAAATTCTTGGGTATCAAATGGCTCATTGATTCAAGAGAAGTATATACATCAAATATCCAAATGTGAAAAGGAATGAAGTAGCCTAGTAGACAATGTGCAAATTAGAGAGGCACCTAACACTGACATGTGCAAAGGAGAAATACAGCGAAAGCAGTTCAAGTTGAAATCAGAAGATGCAGATTGATGAAAGAACAGATTGTTGCAGAAGACCCATATTGTAGAACACAGAAGTTACAAATTGTAGATTATAGAAGACACAGATTGTTGATTGCAGAAGACATAGGTCATAGATCATAGAAATCACATTTTTGGTCAAATATAATATTTCAGGGTGGCAAGAAGGGGCAAAGAAAGGAATTTGAAACTTCCTTTCAATTGGGCTTGGAGAATACAAAACATGGAGTTTGAGATTCCTTTCTGTTGGTGTTGAAGAATAATAAAAGGAGAATGTAGTCTCCATTTAGGTCGGTTCCTGAACACAACAAGTTGGATCTTGCACAAATGGGTTGAGATCCTCTCAGGTTGGTTCCTGAAATCAACAAGTTGATGCTTATGTAAAGGATTGAAGTCCTTGCAAGTCAGTGCTTGTATTCAATGAGTTGGTTCTTGCTCATGAGATTGGTGTTTGAGTGAGTCGATGCTCAGATTTTGGAGATTAGAGTCTCCTATCCATGTAATCATTTATATATATGGATATATAAAGTTACTTTACATAATCTTTGCACATTGGTTTCTTTTATTGTTTTGATAGAAAAAGAAATTGGAGTATAATTTGTTAAGTGGAAAATTGTAGAATATAAGCTTTATAATAATTCACCTCCCCTCTTAGTATAAATAAGATTCCCAATAAGAAGAAGAAGATGTCATCAGAGAGATGGAGGAAGAAGTGTACTTCGACGAAGTGGGTATCAAGTTGATTATATAGTCACTGACTCACATTTGTATGATTATGACTATATCGATGATGATTAAGTGTTAGATGGTGCATCTGCTATTTTGGGAAATCCTTACAATTATTTCAAAGGGTTGGATACAAATTATGGTTTTCATGACTTAAGTTCAAGCTCAACTTGATATGGAAATGTAACAAATCCTGTTCAATGGATCTCTCCTTACAAATTAGTAATGGAACACATAAATTGAATGGAAATATCTATTATTGTCTATGCAAATGGATCAATATCGTGAAATATTATTCTATATTATGTGTCGTTCATTCTATTTCATGCAATGGCAATTCATTTTTTTCCATGCAATTCTAATTCAGTTTTTCGTTTTGTACATGAAATTTAAGTGCCGATGTTATATACCAACTTATGGTTCAAAATAGGTTGTCCAATTGGAAAATGAAGAAGAAACTTTGAATTGGAGTGCCTTGATGGCTAAGTTTGGTGTTCATGATATAACATGTTGGAGATTATCCCAAGTATACTAACGGTTAAATGGTTGGCACTACTCAAAATTATGGCCTTATGGCCTAAAAATGTCTAATTATTCTTATGGATATGCAACCTTTAATTAGAATACCATCCTATAATCCATGTCTATTTATGAAAACCATAATGTGCACCACTCATTTGCATAAATTTTCCTTCTCCCTTAATGGTTAAAATGTCCCTTAATGGTTAAAATATTGTTATGTTTGTCTACTTGGTTTCCCTAACTCTTTAATGAGTAGATATGCTTTCATATTGAACCTAAATACTAAGTGTATCCATATAGCTACATCCATTGGATTCCTAAATTCGATAATGGTATTTTTTGCTACAATATTTTTTTTTCAAAAACTATGAAGAAAACTTGGAAATTGTTCTTAGAATATTATATCTCTTGTTCCATTATCACACTTCACCCTAATATTAATAATAATAAAAATGTTTTTAAATCCTTATGTGTCTGTGAGGAGAAATACTACTCACTTTATGTATCAACGTGCACAATTGAAATATTTCACACTACATTTCCATTTGAAGTTCATTTGTAATCCATAACATATAGATAGAGTTATGACCACAGCATAATGAATATATGTAAAAGCCTCCACTCCCTTATTGGTCCAATAACAAATTTCAACACATGTCTCAATTGATTTGTTAGTTGCACTACAACCCATAATTTATTATGTATGTTTTCATGAACAAATGATTGTGGGTCATTATTTGTAGTTAAACTACTAAAATAATGGGATCATATATGGTGCAATTTTCTTAATTAATACACAAATTTTTTTGGTCCCGTTACCTAGGGCTCCACCATGCAAATGGATTCCATTAAAACTAAAATAAAAAATTTAATAATGATCACCAACTAAGATCCCTTTTTAAATATTATATACCACTCGTGGGATTGACAACGCAATTCATTGTTCAATATGCCTAAGTATTCCATCGTTTTTTTACCAAGAATATCATCTCTCTTCTCTACACTATTCATTTATACAAACAAGCCCTTTCCATGCCTAAAAATGAAATTATCTTGGTAGTGAGAACTAAAGGGGACTAATACATGATAAAACACTAAATATATGTTACATCATATGGAGCTTCCAATCCTAAAGGATACACCAGGTTTACCATGTCCCTATCCCTTATATCCTATTGGGTCACCATGAGTTGCATAAAAATTGTATATCCATGTTTTCCATAGGAGATATGTCACAACAAATTTATAATATAAGAAGAGCTTATACTTTCAATTATAGGTAATATTTAATGTTTATTTATCTAGGAAGATCTATTCATGACCCCAAGAGATATACTATTTTCTTAATTTTATTTTTACACCATGTCGCTTAAGCGAAGTTAGTCTGATAATAATGTTGTGTCATCGACATTTAGTTAATGCCAATGGAACACAAGTAGCATTGGAATAACATTTCTTAAGAGACGTTAGTTCGATGGTAATGATGTGCCATTGATGTTTGGTTAATGTCGATGGAACAACTGTAGCGTCATACTAGTGTCGCTTAAGTGACCTCATGTAAAACTAGAATTAAAAAAATACTATATCTCTTGGTGTCAAGGCTAGCTCTACCTAGATGCCAATGGATGTGCGTTAACTCATATGAGGTGTTTGGGTTGGTGGTAAGGGGTAAATAAAAACTTGTAATAATAACCCACATGAACTCTTATGTTGAACAATGTAAAATATAGGTATGATGAACTTATCTTGGATTAGGGGTTTTGTTTTGGTAGTAGAAGAAACTCTTGTTTCAAGGGGATAAATATTTTTTACTTTAGATTTGGTTTGAGTGATTACTTATATGTTGCAATAAAAAATAGTTTGAAAGTATAGAGGGATTTAGTGGTTTTTGAAGCTCTCATTTGAGGTCTTATGTTGAAGGATCAAGCAACACGCTCCAACTTGATATTATTTTATTTTTTTATACTAGGTTAACTTTATGTTATTATTGCTATAATATGTCTCAAATTTTTATTAATGTAAGGATAATGTGGTTAAACCTCTCTGATTGTATGGGTGCTATATTCAAGACGATTAATACAAGAGAGTGATAATTTTTTGATAGTATCCTACCTCTGGTCCCTAATGAATTATTTTGTTGTGGGATTTATGTTATTATATGTGCATGCACCTTGTGTATCAAATGATGAGTACTATTGTATTGCTACCTTCATCAATTTTTGAGCTCAATTCAATATATGACATAGTTTTTCCTATTGGGTACTTCATCCATGTTGTAATGTTTTGACTTATCAAGGTATATCACATATAACATGGTGACATGTGACATTCACAAGTCATAAATTCCTTGTCTTGAGGGAAATATTGCAATGCATCTAAGGAATGTAATTGTCCCATTTTAAATATGGTTTGGAAAAGAAAACTATGTTGATGTAATTGTAACTTTGGAATGTATTCATCCGTATTTCTTATGTATTGTAACCCGATGTTTATTCCGGGATGTATTTGAGTCATGTTATACCCCAATGTTTATTCCGGGAAGTTTCTATAGTGTGAAAGTCATGTCAAGTCATTGTGGGTAACCCTCCTATTGGTCAAGGGTTAAAATCCCCATAGTTGTGGGGCCCTAGGGTTATTAGACTATCCTAGTGAATTCGACCCTAGGTGAGTCATTGTAAATCGGGGAAATAGTCCCCACCATTGTGTTACCCTCCTGTTGGTCGGAGGAGGAAAAGTCCCCACAAGTTGTGGGGCACTAAGGTTATTAGACACTCCTAGAGATGTCGGCTCTAGTAAGTAATTGTTAAGTGAGGCCGACATGTTGGAGTGGGTTCCAAGTGAACAGGAGAATATAAATAGAGAGTGAGTCTCTCTATTTACAACACACACACACACTCATTGGGGCGCATGAGTGAGAGAAGAGAAGCTCTCTCAGTGTGAGAGAGAGAGACTGCTGATGTCGGGAGATCATCTTTATGTTTTCGAGTTTTACTTTTGGTGTTGATTCTATCTCTAAGGAATTTGTAGGGTTTTCTCCTTTATGGTTTCCCCGAGGAAAATTCTTTGTGTCTCTTGTCTCTTGTGTTTTATTGCTATGCATGTTATTCTCTCAGTTAAATACCCTAAGATCATAATGCTAGCTTGTATGATAAAAATCTAACATGGTATCAAAGCTAACCTGATAAGAAGACATTGTGCAGCTGCAGAAGCTAGGGATTCTTACTTTTTAGGTCTCTCTCCACAATCCATCAGCAAAAGTGTGCTAGGCTGACTCTCCATTGAAGGGTGCATCTTTCTATCGAAACGGAATTCGATTTTGAGCATTTTCAGTTTTCGATGCGAAAATTAGGGCTTTCTACAGAAGAGGAATTTTTGAGTGAGCCCAACATAGGATTTTTATCCTCATCAAAATTGAAATTTAGAGACCTAGATCAAGATTTTTGGTTGAGTGAAACTCTGGGAAAGTCAAACCCTAGTTTGACCCTGAGCTGGAAAAAACCCTAAATACTAAAACTGCTAAGTTTTGGTACATTTGCTATATCCCACGATTGAAGAAGGCTAAAGATCTAAAAATTGCAAAGGCCGAAGATACAATATTTATTTACACTGTGTCCAAAATTCTGCCTCATATTCTCTATATTCTGGGAGATATGATCCCTCCAAGTTAGGGTTCCAGCCTCTTCCAGAATTCATCCCTAAACAGGACACCTGGGGAAAATTGCTATAGCTTGGGATACAGAGGTCCATAGGGAATTCTTGAAGATGTTCCAGAAAGGGAACGGACTGTACCTTTTGTGGTCTGAATTTCAGACCCCAAAGATGAAACAGTGACACGTGAAAGTCCGTACAACTTCGTTGTTCTGAACAGTCCTGTAACAGGTCGCCTTTGGAAACGGATCATAAATCCAAATTGGTGAAACCAATTCTGATGAAACCTGTGGTTTTGGATCAGGAACATGCAAGGTTACCTCAGTGAGAAATTTCAAACACAGAGGAGTAGTAATTTCGGAGATATCACAGAAACAGTGACAGGAATTTTTGCAAAAGAAATTGGAAAACTAGGGCTTCTTGTTCCGGGAGCTTCCCTCCACTGTTTTCAGAAAAGGAGTACATTGGACAGCTCCATTTGAAGAGATATATCTTTCTATCCAATCAGATCTAAAATATTTCAATTTTTGAAAATTAGGGTTTCTCTGATAAACCCTAGATCAGCCAGCTCTAGAACCGGGACAGACACCTCAAATCGGTAAGATCTAATCTTTTGCTATTTCCATTCGAGGTTCTCATTTCAAAGTGATCTATCACATCAGCTTGATGATAAGCTTGGTGAAGTTGAAAACTTCCAAGCATGGAAGTATATTATCTCTCTAAAGAAAATGAATTGGACACATACATGAGTAGAGAGGTTCCAGTTCCAGTTCCAGAGGGAGATAAGGCTAGAAGCCTTACATAAGAAGAACTTGGTCAAGGCCAAGAAGATCATGGTTGATTCAGTCACGGATCAACTTATACCAGAAGTGTCTTCCCTAAATACACCGATGATGTTTGATTCCTTGACCAAGCTATTTGAAGGGAAGAACATAAATCAGAATATGACCTTAAGAAACCAGTTGAAGGAAGTGAAGATCCAGAATGCAGAGACCATATAGTCATACTTTACAAGGGTCTCTCTAATCAAAGAACAACTTGTAGTAGTAGAAGAAGAAGTGGAGAATATAGAATTGGTGATAGCCACCTTGAATGGCCTCCCAAGATCATAGGATTCATTCATGTGAGGAATGTGTGCCAGAAGGAAGTGATTACTTTCAGCAGACTTTGGGAAGAAGAAGAAGCTCGACTCATAAGAAGAGAAGAGAAGATGGAAGCAACTGAAGATCAAGCTCTCACCTTCCAAAGAAGATACCTCAAGTAATGAGGAATATGAAGAACTCAACTCTTGAAGAACCTCTTATCCATCTTAGCATTTGGATAACAAACGATGCAATTATGAATGAAGAAGAGGATGAAGCTGAAGGCTCAACAAGGAGCCTACCCACGAAACAAATAAAGATAAGTATTCAATTGTCATTGCATGATATTGTTATGCATGATAGATTGTTTGCATTAATGACAGTATACTACTAATATGCATGTGATGGGTAAGTAGCTCATGGTGCTATACAACTCTCCATTGCTACTTATCTAGAATGAAACCTCTTTGCTGACATATTGGATTAGTGCACAATCTCAATGTTGTCCTGGTAGAGATGGAAGGCATCTAGAAAAATTTCTGTGAGATATGGATGAATGTTGTATTGGCTAAAGTAGTTACTTGATCATATATTTATGCATAATAACTTGCTAGTATGAATATTCCTTATGAAATGTTTCTAACCATACAAATGCATTTGACTTGTAGGAAAGATCGTGTACATAATCACCTACAAGCAAAGAAGGATAAGACTTGTTCCAAATAATAAGTGACGACAGTTCAAGATGAAGAATAAATATGACGAATGCAGCGACATCATTAATAAAGAACCTTCCAGCTATGAAGAAGTAACCAAGAAGAAAGGAAAGACCAGTTCAAGAAGAATGATTTCTAGGATGTAGTATCAAGACCTGAAGAGAAGTTCGTAGTTCCATCATGCAGTAGATGGAAACATCGTGGGACACAAGACAAGATTCGTAGCACGAGACTTCTCACAGACATTTGTAGCCAGCGGGAGTTGAAACACATACATGATGAGCTTGATGAAGATCTTAACCCTTTCTACAACGTTGAATATGAAATTCTATACACTAGATGGATACATAGAATATTGGTAGCATAGGAAGCTACTTGTCTCTCCAGTACATAATGTTTCAGTACATAGAGAATGGAAGACAAAGGGAGTATGATGCTCCGCTTCAGAGGGAGTGACTATAGAATATCTTGAGTTTCGACATGGTATGACAGGATGGACAAATTACTGATGACGCTAGGATTTACTGAGAGTAAATTGGATTCCAACCTTTGCTTCAAGGTTGAAGGCGGAAGACCAGTGATGCTCCTGTTATGTGTCAATGCACTATTTTTCTAGGCATGGAGGTGTGGCAGAATACGGATGGAATCTTCCTTGGACAAAGGAAGCCTCACGGTAGAGATCCTGAAGAGGTTCGGGATGATGGACTGCAAGGCCTTGACCACACCTATGGCATTGAACATGAAGCTATTGAGTAATGCTTCATCAGAGAAGATCGATGCCACAATGTATTGTCAGTTGATGTACCTGACAAATATGAGACCAGATATTTGCTTTGCTGTGAACACATTGAGACATGTTCACTTGATTGCTGCAAAGCATATTCTAAGGTACCTGAGAGGTACGGTTGATTATGGGATCAAGTACGATGTGAATCAGAATATTAACCTGGAGGGTTATGTTGATTCAGATTGGGCAGGCAGTGCCATCGATAGGAAGAGCACTTTAGGATGTTGCTTCAGTATGGGATTAGGTGTGATCTCTTGGTTTAGCAGGAAGCAATCCTGTGTGACACTGAGTACAGCTGAAGCAGAGTATGTCACAGCTTGTTTAGCTAGTTGTGAGGCAGTATGGCTCAGGAAGCTACTATCTAATTTATTTGATCTCCAGCTGGATGCTACTTGTATACACTGTGACAACCAAAGTTGTGTGAAGTTGTCAGAGAACCCAGTATTCCATGACAAGTCAAATCATATCAGGAATATGGTGCAGAGAGGAGCAGTGAAGCTCCAGTATATTGCGATGGCCAATCAGATAGCTGATGTGTTGACGAAGCCATTCGCCAGAGTGAAGTTTGAATACTTCAGGGAGAAGCTTGGTGTTCTCCAGATAGAGGTCCCTTCCAAGGGAAAGTGACGAGTTCGAGAGCCATTCTGATGAGAAGGTCAGATATAAGGGCTGAGCCATTCTGTCATGGCTAAAGGATTAGGTTCCTCCCATGTCAGATGTGAGTGCTGGCCATTCTGATGAGTAGTTCAGATGTAAGGGCTAGTGCCACTCTCCGAGAGAGTGGAGGCACCTGGTCGATTACCAGGTAGCTCAGTTTGGTACTGGGGGCCATTCTAACGAGGGTGTAGGATTTGGTTCCTACCAGGTCAAATGTGAGTGCATGCCTTTCTGAAGAGTAGGTCAGATGTGAGTGCTGGCCATTCTGATGTGACTGTAGGATTAGGTCCTACATTATTAGATGTAAGGGCTATCGCCTTTCTGACGAGTAGGTCAGATGTGAGTGCTGGCCATTTTGATGTAGGATGAGCTCCTACATAGATGTAAGGGCTACCGTATTTCTGACGTTAGGTTAGATGTGAGTGCAGACCATTCTAATGTGATTGTAGGATTAGGTCCTACATGATTAGATGTAATGGCTACCGCATTTTTGATGAGTAGGTCAGATGTGAGTGCTGGCCATTCTGACGAGTAGGTCAGAAGTAAGGGCTACCAAATACCTATGAGGAGGTAGGCCTACACCCAACATGAAAAAGGGCTGGCTCTATAGAACTTCCTGTGATGATAAGAATCATGAGATAGCACATATGATGATGACCCAGTGATGATCCAGATCAAGCTATGATCCAGATCCAGTTATGATGTCTCCAAGATGATCCAGATCGAGTGATGATTCAGATCCAGCAGTGATGATCCAGATCGAGCTATGATCTAGATCCAGTGATGATGACCCAGTGGTGATCCAGATCGAGTGATGATCCAGATACAGTGATGTTGTCCAGTGGTGATCCAAATCGAGTGATGATCCAGATCACATGATGATGTCCAATGATGATCCAGATCGAGTGATGATCCAGATCCAGAGATGATGCTCTAGAGATGATCCAGATCCAGTGATGATCTAGATCCAGTGATGATGATCCAGATCAAGTGATCATCTAGATCTAGATAAAGATGACTTAAAGATGAAGATGACTTGAAGATGAAGATGACGATAACTCAATGATGATCCATTTGATACAGAGAAGAATACTTGTGCTGATAAATTGTGTCGAGAGAATACCTTCCTAGTTAAGAGAGAGTGTTGATGTAATTGTAACTTCAGAATGTATTCATCCATATTTCTTATGTATTGTAACCCGATGTTTATTCTGGGATGTATTTGAGTCATTTTATACCCCAATTTTTATTCCGAGAAGTTTCTATAATGTGAAAGTCATGTCAAGGCATTATGGGTAACCCTCCTATTCCCCACAGTTGTGGGGCCCTAGGGTTATTAGACTATCCTATTGAATTCGACCCTAGGTGAGTCATTGTAAGTCGAGGAAATAGTCCCCACCATTGTGTTACCCTCATGTTGGTCAGAGGAGGCAAATTCCCTACAAGTTGTGGGGCACTAGGGTTATTAGACACTCCTAGAGATGTCGGCTCTAGAAAGTAATTGTTAAGTAAGGCCGACATGTTGGAGTGGGTTCCAAGTGAACGAAAGAATACAAATAGAGAGTGATTCTCTCTATTTACAACACACACACTCACTCATTGGGGCGCATGAGTGAGAGAAGAGAAGCTCTCTCAGTGTGAGAGAGAGAGACTGCTGTTGTCAGGAGATCATCTTTATGTTTTCAGGTCTTACTTTTGGTGCTGATTCTATCTCTGAGGAAGTTGCGGGGTTTTCTCCTTTATGGTTTCCTCGAGGAAAATTGTTTGTGTCTCTTATCTCTTTTTTTTTATTGTTGTGCATGTTATTCTCTTAGTTAAATATCCTAAGATCATAATGCTAGCTTGTATGATAAAAATCTAACAAAATATTGTGTATGGCATGCCTTAGTTGGAGACATGGTTACAACTTTTGTATTTTCCACCAAATAATATTATGAATACTTGTATCATAGTGTTAATTTGACTTAGTCTCACTTTCAAGGATAATGGAATGGACCTAGGCAATAACCTAGGTTCTTGATTTTGTGTTACAATGACAATATTTAGTATATTTATAACAAATGTGAATGGGTAATGAACTTATGGGTAGAGTGGCCAGAGATATTTAACATTAAGCTTTGGGTCACTAAGAAATTGGAGACTTTCTTTGGGAGACCTCCTCTATAACCAAATTCGGTGGATATTGAGGGAAAATTTGAATAGATACTACTCACTAATATGGTTGGATAAAACCTCATGTAAAGCACAAATATATATTCTCTAGTAGACAAGAAACAAATCATGTTTTAACCAAATTCTTCATCAGCATGTTAAAGTATATGAGCATGTTAATAATAAAATAGTGGATAGTGTTAAGTTTGGTTTACTTTCTCCCAAAGTTATTTAGTGACTATCTCATAACGTTTTTTAGAAAGTAGAAAGTACCTTTGGACTGTACCCCCTTTACTATAGCTAATATCCTTCCATTTGATTTTTTAGACACGGTATTTAATAAAATCCAACTTTTGATAAGGCAAAGGGGAGGGATGGAAAGTCATGTCTAGATGAATTTTTATGATAACCAAATATGTGAGATTTATTCATTCACTGTGCATTATTTGATGCATGCAACCTCATTATCACAACATAGCTCCACATGTGCCCCTTGTTTAGGTGGCCAACGGTGACAACCTCTGTCGTCACATTGTCAGAAGTGAGAAACCGTGTCACTCCACCTAGACATGGTTTTGGTGACAGTTGTGCAAGATGTGTATACATGAGTGTAAACTGGTGACCCAAATATGTATTCAAAAGTTTTTTTTAAAGGGTTATACTGGACCTTCAGGGCTATGGTGAGTAAATGCGGTATAGTGAGTATGCACAGGGACAATGGAAGGCCATCAAGTCATGATGTATAACGTGTAGCAAATCACGCTATAACAAATGCCCCTTAATGCGTGAGTTCATAGGGGTACATTATGGCTGAAATACATTATAATATTCCCAGGAGTGGAGTAGTGAAGAACCAGGTGGAAGAACTAGCCACTCGTTAGCATAATGATAATTCTCTACATATGACTGCAGATATGGAGTATATATAGTGATATTGGATACATATTAGTATAATGGCCATGAATAAGAATAATAGACATGTGTCATACGTGGTCACAACCACGTACAATACACAGTGGAGTATGGTATCCATACTAAATCAAGGCATCTGGTACATAACAAGGTACACTACTCACAAGATATTAGAACTGAAATCCCATAAGTACTATCACGATCAAGGAAGTATCATATATGAAATGCCACCATACTCTAAGGTCTTATACACAAACCTCCAATCGTACATTTCCCATCACATGAATAAATGTTTTGAGGTTGAACATGATCAAACATTGTCTGATTACCGGTCATTGATGTATACCGTTAACAGACACGAGACATCCCACCAATAATGAAAATGGGTGTCAAGGTATTGAGTGCATTGGATAAGTGTGAATATATGTGATGAGGTCATACACTTGAAAAAATACATTTATAAGGGGACATTGATGTATTCCCAGATTAGTTGATGGCAAGAGAACTTGCCACTGATGACTGCAAGTCTCAAGGCACTCAACAAACTTTAGATCCCAATTCCCAAATAGATGATCTAAACGCAATGCAATGGAATCCACTAAAATGAGGGAATTAGGGAATCCCCCACCAACCAACATGAGGTACCCATATAGGTTGGATAATTTGGAAGAACTTGGACGAACAAGATGTACACGAACCCGTAATCATGTGCATCTCTCACGCATATGACATGCAAATAGCATGAGAAAGAGACCCTCTAAATAACAACCAATCATGAAAACTACTAACATAGGTGATGAAACCACCAATAGGTTCTAATTGAATACAATAAATGACACAAATCCCTATGTGTGAATATATTTATTGTCATCAAACAAAAGGGAAACCACTCAGTCAACAACCAATGATGGATTATCATTTGTTGAGTTCAAGGTCACGTACATTTAATGAAAGTAGGTATAGAATGTCATATAGGACCACAAATATGTGATGTATCGGTAATGGATGACATCTAAAGTCAACATAACTAATGAATATCAGACTTAGGTTAAATCCTTTCTTCAAACAAGAGCATAAGGTAGATGGAGACACTTACACAACATAAACTCAAAGTGCAAATTGAGACAACTATATGGCATAGAAGGCATCAACAGAGGCTCCATAGAGATTGTAAGATTAACCAATCAGTGGAGAAAGCTTTAAAAAATGATTATAGCTCCTAAGGTCATGCAAGAAACCCAACCAATGATGAATAGAATCATGAAATATGATATGTTCGAAGGTGACATGCCAATGCCAATGTGAGACAATATCAGTTCTCGTATGGATTTTATGTTTTTTTTTTGTGGTCTTTTTCATATTAGAAAGCTTGAAAAGGAATAAAATATGCTTATAGTACAATACAGAGGAAACGAGTGTCGCATACAAACAAACTAATTTCAAGTAGTGGAACATACCTATGTTCAATGCAAGGAAGCACATGCAGGATAAGGACACTCGAGGGAATGTTTCCTCTTGATAGGATTTTGTAATTCAAGCTAGCATTATATTAGGATCTTTAACTAAGAGAATAACAATCACAACAATCAAACACAAGAGACAATTAACACAATGTTTTTCCTCGTGGAAACCATAAATGGAGAAAACCATGCAACTTCCTCGGAGATAGAATCAGCACAAAAAGTAAAACCCCAAAACAATAAGATGATCTCCCGACAGCAGTAGTCTCTTTCTTTCTAGCCCCAACAACTTCTTCTCCCTCAGCTATGCACTACAACTGAGTGTGAGTGAGTGTGTTATAAATAGGTAGTCTCACTCTCTATTTATACTAATTCCTGACTTGACAATAACTCCCTAGGGACGACTTCACTAGGAGATTCTAATGACCCTAGGGCCCCACAATAGTGGGGACTTTAACCCTTGATCAATAGGAGGGTTACCCACAATGACTTGACATGACTTTTTTACATTATAGAAGCTCTCGATCGGAACATCAAGGCATGACATCACTCAATTACATTACAAACACTTCTCGGAATAAACATCGGGGTAAAATACATAAGATATACAAGTGAATACATTCTGAAGTTACAATTACATCAACACTCCCTCTTAACTAGGAAGGTATTCTCTCGACACAATTTATCAGCATAGGTATTCTTCTTTGTATCATCTGGATCATCATCGAGTTCTCTTCATCTTCAAGTCATCTTCATCTTCAAGTCATCTTCATCTGGATTTGGATCATCACTCAATTTGGATCATCATCACTAGATCTGGACCATCATCACTAGATCTGGATCATCTCTACTAGATCAACATCACTAGATCTAGATCATCACTCGATCTGGATCATCTCTACTGGATCATCATCACTCGATCTGGATCATCACTAGTTCATCATTACTGGTGCTATCTCATGATTCTTCTCATCACATGAATTTCTACAGAGACAGCCCTTTTTCATGTTGGTTGTAGGCCTAGCCTCCATGTAGGTCTTCTTCAGTGCTTATATCTGACCCTAAGTCAGAATGGCCCACCCAGCACTTACATCTGACCTTAAATCATCAGAAAGGAATGCCCAGCACTCACATCTAACCATGAGAGGAACACATCCACCATCATGTCAGAATGGCCCAGAACTCACATCTGACCATGGAAGTAACCTAATCCTCTCACCATGTCAGAATGGCCCAGCCCTTACATTTGACCATGGAAGGAACTTAATCCTCTCACCATTTCAGAATGGCCTAGCCCTTACATCTAACCATGGAAGGAACTTAATCCTCTCACCATGTCAAAATGGCTCTCAGTCCCACACTGAGGGTTCCTGGTAACTGACCAGGTGCCTCCATTCTCCCAGAGAATGGCATTAGCCCTTATATCTAATAAAGTGGGAACACATCCCTCAATTACATCAGAATGGACCTGCACTTATATCTGATCATGTGAGACTACATCCCACAGTCATATCAGAATGGCCCTCAGTCCCATACTAAGTATTCCTGGTAACTGACCAGGTACCTCCATTCAAATAATGGCAACATCCCTTATATCTAATCATGTAGGAACCAATCCTATAGTCATATCAGAATGGCTCAGCACTCATATCTGACATGGAAGGAACCAATCCTCTCACCATGATAGAATGGCTCAGCCCTTACATCTAACCATGGAAGGAACCTAATCCTCTCACCATGTCAGAATGGCTCATGGAGACATCACTTCCCCTTGGAGGGAACCTCGATCTGGAGAACACCAAGCTTCTCCCTAAAGTTATCAAACTTCACTCTGGCCAATGGCTTCATCAACACATTAACTATATGTTCATCCGTCGCAACATACTGGTGCTTCACTGCTCCTCTCTGTACCATATCCTTGATATAGTGATACTTGATCTCGATATGCTTCGACTTGTCATGGAACACCCGGTTCTCAGACAACTTCACACAACTCTGGTTGTCGCAGTATATACAAGTAGCATCTAACTGGAGATCAAATAAATTAGACATTGGCTTCCTCAACCATACTGCCTCACAACTAGCTAAACAAGATGCGACATACTCTGCTTCAGTTGTACTCAGTGCCACATAGGATTACTTCCTACTAAACCAAGAGATCACACCTGATCCCATACTGAAGCAACACCCTAAAGTGCTCTTCCTATCGATGGCACTGCCTGCCCAATCTGAATCAACATAACCCTCTAGGTTAATCTTCTGATTCACCTCATACTTGAGCTCATAATCAACTGTACCCTTCAAGTACCTCAGAATATGCTTTGCAGCAATCAAGTGAACATGTCTCGGATCTGTCAGGAACTGGCTCAAGGTGTTCACAGCAAAGCAAATATATGGTCTCGTGTTCGCCAGGTACATCAAGGACCCAATCATCTGATGATACATTGTAGCATAAACCTCTTCTGATGAAGAATCACTCAATAGCTTCAGGTTTGATGCCATAGGTGTGGTCATGGCCTTGCAATCCATCATCCCAAACCTCTTCAGAATCTCTTCCATATGCTTCCCTTGTCCCAGGGAAATTCCATCTGTATTATGCCACACCTCCATGCCTAGAAAATAGTGCATCATACCCAAGTCCTTCATTTCGAACTTGGCAGCAAGCTTCCTCTTCGTATCAGCAATCAACCCATCCATACCTGTTACAAAAAGATCATCTACATACAGTAGGAGTATCACTAGGTTTCCATCTTCAACCTTGTAGTAAAGGTTGGAATCTGCTTTACTCTTGGTAAAGCCCAAACTGGATAGAAAGCCATCAATTCTACCGTACCATGTCCTGGGTGCCTGTTTCAAACCATACAGGGATTTCTTCAATCTACACACATGAGACTCCCTGTCATGTGTCTCAAAACTGAGTGGTTGCTCCACATATACTTCCTCTTCCACTACACCATTCAAGAAAGCAATCTTGACATCCATTTGGTGTATCTTCCATTTCTTTACTGTAGCCATAGCAAGTACTGATCTGATGGAAGTGTATCTGGATACAGGTGCAAAAGTTTCTTCATAGTCTATTCCTTCTTTCTGGGAGAAGCCACGAACCACAAATATTGCTTTATATTTTTCTATGTTGCCGTCTGCAGCATGCTTGATCTTGTAGATCCATTTGGAAGTTAAAACAGACTTCCCTTCTTGTCTTGGGACAACATCCCAAACATCATTCTTCATGATCGATTAATACTCTTCGATCATAGCATCATTCCATTCTTTCATTTATGCCGCTTCTTCATAGTTGGAAGGTTCTTTATTGATGAAATCACATAATAAGGCTACATACCTTGAGCAGGACCTGGTCCTCTTTCTTTCTCTGTGATTCTCTTCTGGAGCCCCATATTTTTCTGCACCTTGGATAGCTTCTCGTACCCAAGCAGGTTTCCTCTTATGAGGATTCTTCTCCTGAGTTGGATCCACATGTTCTTGAGATTCTTCTAATTCTTGATCTTCTACTTGAATTTCTTCGTTCATGGTTGTGTCATGAATTTTGGGTGCTTCTGTTTCTTCAGGTTCTTCAGCAGACCTCTTTCTGGATTTGTTGTAGGCTGATTTTTCATCAAATGTTACGTCCCTGCTGATGTCGATCTTCTTGAATCCTGGGAAGTATATTCTATAAGCCTTCGAGCTTTCAGAGTATCCCCCAAATATACCCTTCTTTCCTGAAGGATCTAACTTTGTCCTCTCTTTTTTTGGAATGTGTATGTACACTGGACAACCGAATATTCTGAGATGACTGACTTCTGGTTTCTTGCCGAAAAATACTTCTTCAGGTGTCTTGTTCTTGAGTACTCTGTGTGGAGTATGGTTCTGTACATACACCGTTATTCTAGCAGCTTCTTCCCATATATGCATGGGAATATATTGATCATGAAGCATATCCCTTGTAGCTTCCATGATCATTCTATTCTTCCTTTTTGCAACCCCATTCTATTGTGGAATGATATGGAGTGGTTAACTCCCTCTTAATCCCTGAATCTTTGTATAATTCTTTGAATTCACTTGATGTGAATTCTCCACCATTATCTGATCTAAAGGTCTTGATCTTCTTTTCAGTGTGGTTTTCAATCAAGGCTTTGAATTCCTTAAACCTGTTGAATACTTCATCTTTGTTCTTCATGAAGTAAATCGATGTCTTCCTAGAAAAATCATCAATAAAAGAAACATAGTATACATACCCTCTTAATGAACTTGATGACATTGGACTGCATACATTGGATTGAATCATTTCCAAGATTCCTTTTTCCTTGCTCTCACTACTTGGAAATTTCTTCTTTGTGTTCTTTCCTTTCGCACATCCGTTGCAGACTCCATCATGTTTTGCCTGAATTTTTGGAAAACCTTCAACAGATTTGCTTGCAAGTGGTAGTGCTCTGTAGTGCACATGTGCAAGTCTTCTACGCCAAAGTTCACTTGGATCTACTGTGTCATGGACCAAAGCTTGTTCTGGATGGCTCTTCAATTTGTATAGGCCTCCCTCTTGTTCCCCAGTCACTACTGCATCATCAAAAGTCTTTCCCTTCGGCCACATGAGAACTTGGCCATCTACAAATGCAACCCTCATGCCTTTTGCATCTAATGCAGATATGGAGAGGAGGTTCTTCTTAAGTCCTGGTACAAACAATACATCCTTCATTTTCATAAACTTTCCAGAGTCTAGCTTAGAGGAGGATTCCCCACTACCTTTTATTGGTTACTGGTAGTCATCTTCGAGTTCCACCTTGTGGGGTGATTCATGTTCTGATAGTCTCACAAAAGACTCTTTGAATCTTGTCATATGTTTGGAAGCCCCATTGTCTATAAGCCAATCACTGCTTCCATGTGTGATGTTTCCCGTGAGAGTGGAATCAAAACATATTCTTCATCATTTGGAGAATCATCACTTTCTTGCTTGTTTCTCTTTGTGGAAGGTTCATCATCTTCTGCAGCATGAGCATGATGTCTTCTCTTGTTGTTTTTCTTCTTGTGAGAGTTTCTTTTGTTTCTAGGACAAGCTTTGGCATAGTGTCATATTTCATCACAAGTATAACATCTAAGTTGAGATTTCTTGGAGGAAGAATGCTTACCTTTAGAATGATGATGATGGTCCCTTCTGTTTTTCTTGGATTGAATTGTGAGAGATTGATATTCACTTCCCATATTTTATTCTCGAGCTGCTATCCGAGCTTCTTCTTGTGATCATTGTTCCCATAGTCTATTGAACTTGACTAGCTTCTTTCTGGCACAGATCCCTTGAATGAAAGAGTCCCATGTCCTAGGGAGACCATTCAAGGTGGTCATTACAATATTTGCATTCTCCACTTCTTCATCCACTGCTTCAAGTTGTTCTTTGATCTAGGAGACCCTTGTGAAGTATGACTATATGGTCTCCGCATTCTGAATCTTCACATTCTTCAACTGGTTTCTCAAAGTCATTTTCTGGTTTATGTTCTTTCCTTCAAACTGTTTGGTTAGGGCATCAAACATAGCTTTAGGTGTCTTTAGGGAGGACACCTGTGGTATGAGGTGATCCTTGATTGAATCAACAATAATATGCTTAGCTATAACCAACTTCTTCTTGTGTAAGGCCTTAGCCTCTCATCTCCCTTTGGAACTGGAACCTCCTCATTGATGTAGGAGTCCAACTCATTTTCTTCCAGTGCCAGGGAGATCCTATACTTCCAAGCTCGGAAGTTATCATCTCCCTTAAGATTTTCATCAAGCTTGGTATGGTGAGACATCTTAACCGAGAACCTCAAATGTAAATACAAAATATTTATATCTTACCAGGTCAAGATGTCAGAACTAGATTTGAAGCTGAATTTATGCATGGTTGGTTCAGGAGCAGATTAGGGTTTGACTTTCCCAAAGTTCTGTCCAACCAAATGCTTTGATCTTGATCTCTAAAATTTTATTTTGAGGAGGAGATCAATCCAGGCCTAGGCTCACTCAAAAATTCCACTTCTATGGAGAGCCCTAATTTCCGACAGAAGTGTCGGATCAAAAACTGAAAATGCTCAGAATCAGATTCTGCTTCGACAGAAAGATGCGCCCTAGGGAGGAGAGTCAGCCCAACCTTATTTTGCTGAAAATATGTGGAGAGAGATCCAAAAAGTAGGAATCCCTAGTTTTCGCAGCTGCACAGTGTCTTCTTCTCAGGTTAGCTCTGATACCATGTTAGAATTTTATCATTCAAGCTAGCATTATATTAGGATCTTTAACTAAGAGAATAACAAGCACAACAATCAAACACAAGAGACAATAAACACAATGTTTTTCCTTGGGGAAACCATAAATGGAGAAAACCCTGCAACTTCCTCAGAGATAGAATCAACACCAAAAGTAAAACCCCAAAACAGTAAGATGATCTCCCGACAACAGTAGTCTCTTTCTTTCTAGCCCCAGCAACTTCTTCTCCCTCAGCTATGCGCTACAACTGAGTGTGAGTGAGTGTGTTATAAATAGAGAGGCTCACTCTCTATTTATACTAATTCCCAACTTGACAATAACTCCCTAGGGTCTACTTCACTAGGAGAGTCTAATAACCCTAGGGCCCCACAACTGCAGGCACTTTAACCCTTGATCAATAGGAGGGTTACCCACAATGAATTGACATGACTTGTTTACATTATAGAAACTCTCGATCAAAACATTAGGGCATGAAATGACTCAATTACATTACAAACACTTTACGGAATAAACATTGGGGAACAATACATAAGATATACAAGTGAATACATTCCTAAGTTACAATTACATCAACACCTCTCAGATATGGGATAATCACGTTGTGAAGGATAAATACAATGCTCTGCTCGCCTAGAATTGAGACAATCTCATGCTATATGGATTATAAAAGTGAATCAGGGAGCTAGCATTAAGATCAATAAGGCAAGAGGATGTATTCGATGCATTTATAATTCGATGAAAAACATGAGTCCATATGGGAGATGGCCAACATAAAACAGAAGAAAGAACATGAATTTTTTGTTTGAAGGCATGGAAGGACTACAAGGGACTCCCATACCTAAGGAGGAAATTTAGCATGGGAATTGCATGGAAAAATGGTATCTAACTAGGGTACCCATGATCAGAGAATATCTACCACTTACATAATGACACTTCTAGTAGTAGTGGAATGGTTTTGTGACATTAAGAAGCGGGTTTGTACCTAGGGTTTATGAATCATGGTCTCAGGATAATGCAATAATCCAAGTAGAGTGAAATCCTATCCTATATTCCAGAGATGGGACATACCTACCAAAGGCAAGATCATACTAGGAACAACCCCATACCATATGAAGAAACTGTTCCACAAAAAATCCTCAAATTGTAACATTAGTCCATAAAGATAAAAAAAAAACTATATAGAAATATATAAATTACTAGAGTTAAACTATGAAATTATGGTAGGTAAAACCAAAATATATACACTAATGTACAAAGTGCTAGCCGAATATAAGGGTGCAAACATAATTCATTTGGCGTGAGGGAGGCAACTGAAGTATTGCATAAACCTTTAAACGGCCGACTAATATTTTGACCATCGAAATGATAAATCACAGTAAGTAGTGTTGGGGCTCGACCTTCAAGGTCCCTTATCTTAGAAACTCTGCGGTTTTGGGTTCGAAGCTTGTAAGCGGAGTTGCAACCCAAAATAGTCTTAGGGGTGTTGGGGTTGGGTCGAGGCCCCTCTCTTTGTAAATAACCCATGGTTTAAACTCATGGTTTTTAAGCCCATGGTTTAAGCTCATGGTATTGTAATAGTGCGCTGGTATAAATAGGCACTTTTGTAAAGGAGTAAGGTTAGGATTTTGAGACTTTTTTATGTATGATGAATTGATGCGAAGGAAGAAATACCTATTTTAGGGTTTAAGGTTAAGTCCCAGCTGAATGCGTGGACGACCTCTGTAGCTGAGTGCACAGAGGGTTTTTTGTAAGAAAGGTGTTGCAAGCTGAGTGCGCAGCTTAAGGGTGCTGAGAAGATCTGCAGCTGAGTGCGCAGATCAGAACTGTGGTTTTTATAAAGAGTTGAATATAAACACAGTTCTATGGACGTAGCCCCTACACTGGGGGTGAACCACGTATATATTGTGTTGTGGTGGTTCTGTGTTTTGTTTCTGTTATGTTATGCATATGTTAAGTAGATAAAGAATAAAGTAAGATAAGCTGTTAAATAATAACTTCGTTATGAATTCCCAGTAAGGGTTGAGCAAGTAACTGTATGTTATATAAACTGTGAAGTTAGTTAAGTGAAGGTTGAAGCTATTTATTGTATGAGTATTGTTTATAAGACTAAAGGTACAGTAATATCCCTCTTACGCTTGCAGAAACCTGATTCTGCGGCACCCCGTAGCTGTTTCAGGTGAGACTGCAACCTATTCGCAGGTTGTTGCCGAAAGGGCCAACACTATGGGTCTTTTGTTGGTGCAAAGCTAAAGGTATTAAACCCGGTTCTGCCCATAGCCCAACAAAGTGGTTCCGCTACCGGTTGAACAGTATCTGTTCAAGAGGGATTTACGTCGTACCTCGAGGGATATGTTCTGGAGGCCCTCAGTGCAAGAAATCGGTGACTGGATCGAAGAGACCTATCTAAAATTTGCTGAACAAGAAAATAAGGACCCTCATTGTATCTCAGATGACTTCTTGCAAAGGTACATTTTTACTGATATTCATGCAATTTTCTTTGGTAGTATCCACGTAGAATTGCACCAGTGGTTATCCAGGTTGACAGAGAGAAAGACAAACTTCAAGGAAGATTAGTTTCTTGCCTGGACCCCCGCAAGAATTAAGATATTGCAAAGAGTGAACAACGCGATCTCAAGGGTTGTTGACTTTTGGACGACGCGAACCCTTGAATCGTTTGTGACGGAGTTCACCATCAACACACATACTTCGTTCAGCGAAGTAGAAAGACAGTTCTTCAAAGGAACTAGGGGTAAGTACTTGAATTCATTCAGTCTAAATATTAAAATTCTTTTGGCTGAGAAAGGCATATTGCTTATTGAATCTGATTGCTAGATTTGTTATTACTAACCTATGTTTGGAAGTGGAAGTGACTGCGACGAGCAAAGTGGTTTGCTTCGCAGCGGTAAAATATACAAGAGAGATCTTGGATCCGATACCCTCGGCTAGAATAACATTGAAACCTAGCTAAGTCCCAAAGACTCTGACTTTGAACAAACCCCTTTTGTTAGAAACCCTCCTATCACGCCGCAGCGCAGACCTATTAGCCCTGAGAACCCGTTGTAGTCTGAAAGTAACCCTAACCCAAGTAGTCCTGTCGCAGGTCAGTCTCCCTTAGTAAATTCCCCTCCCCCTGTTATCAGTCCCCCTCCTCCCCCCCCCAATCCAATATGGCCCATGTGAACAATGATATCAAACTGCCAGTCTTTAAAGGAACTAGATCAGAGGATCCCGAGCAGTTTTGGTTCCTGTGTGAAGCTGTGTGGACTACGAAGAATATTACGGATGAGAATACAAGAAGAGCGTAGCTAATCACCTATTTTTGAGACTGGGCTTTGACCTAGGTTATGAAGTTTTCTAGAACTCAGACCTACATCCTGGCCGATATTAAAAAAGCCATGATAAAGGAATTTAAGAAGCCTAAATCAGAGTCACAGTGTATCATTGAACTAAAGGAAATTCAGCAGAAGAGAGGTGCATCAGTGTGGGACTTTGATCAGAGGTTCAAGGTTATGCTGGACCAAGTCAGTTTTACTATTGGACCAGAGAAACACAAGGAATGGTTCATTGCATCACTGTTACCTCATATCAGGACTCCACTTATGCAACAGAAGGTTGCTGACCAGCAGGAGGCATTAGAAACTGCCATGAAGCTTGAAACAGCTCCTGTCGGAGATCATTCTGGCATAGCCCAGATACAGGCATAGTTAGCAGAGATGGCCTTGGAGCTGCGCGACATGAAGAAAGGAAAAGCTGTTCGAGAAGAGGTTTGGTGTACCCGCTGCAAAATAGAAGGACATGACAAGGAAAAGTGCCTTGCACTAAGAAACTACCTGAGTACCGGTGCACCAAATCCGTTTAACCCTGTTGTCCTCTATTGTGAGATCTGTCGAACAACTAGCCAGCATCGACCTAAATATTGTTATCTACTATAGAGGTATGTCCAAGTTCCTAAGAACCCCTACTGTAAGTTCTGCAAGTCAGTCAGACACAATGCAGATGAGTGTCGCAGCTTTGACCTCATGAGAGAGCGCACATATGATGCTTATTGAGTACAAAATGATGCACAAGGAAACGATGGATATGGCTACCGTGGTGGTAACCCAGGTCGAGGTAACTTCAGAGGTCATGGTGTTATGCCTGGAAGAGGTCACAGCCAGGTTATTTGCTATAACTGCAATCAAGCAGGACATGTAGCTAGAGACTGTCAGAATCCAACTATGACATGCTGATATTGCAGAGCATTTGATCATGTTATTGAGAAATTCCCACAGTTGATAGCAAAAATACAAGAAAGGAATGGCCCCCTACGCAGAATGTTCAAATGATTGATGTAGAGAAAAGACCTTTCCCAGATATTAATGTTGTTACAAGGAGTGGAGCTACGACGCAAGTGCAGAATACAGAGAAACAGCCTGATGAGCCTCGAGTCCGCAAGACCCCAGAGAAAGTCCCAGCCTTCGATGTTAACAGAGAAAAAGAAACATTCATGGAAGCTCAACAGGACTTTACTGATCCACCTGTAGGAACGACGCAATAGCACCACCAGCCGTCACAGTTACAAGAAGCTTCGCCAGATCAAGTAAGTGCATTAACATCTTTTTTACAGAGTTGTATGAAGTTATTACGAAACAAGCCTGCTCTGAATGAGTTACAGAAGGTTCTCCAGTCTTGTGAATCTCAGTGAAACCCTGATAAAGGAAAAAATGGTAATAGAGTTAGAAGGACTGGAAGAGAAATGAGGTTGCATGCTCAGATAGGAGAGTATGATATGACTGACATCATTTTAGATCTGGGATCTGAAGTAAATTTCCTAACTAGGAAGACTTGGGAACAGATGGGAAACCCTACCCTTGAATGGTCCCCTATATAGTTGAGATTAGCCAATCAGCAGAAGATTGTACCTTTGGGTAGACTCCCTAGTGTATCAGTAGATATTGATGGAGTCAGTACCTTAGCAGAATTTGAGGTAATTGAAATAATTGATGACAGCAACCCCTATCCAACACTGCTAGGAATTGAGTGGGCAATAGATAATGATGCAGTAATCAACCTTAAGAAGAGACAGATGACTTTCGAAGGAAAAGGACTGAGAGTCATAGTACCATTGGACCCTTCTCAAGGAGAAAGGTACACAGAGCCAGTAAGAGATGAAGAACATGATGTTTTAGATCATATTTACAACATCGCTGCTAAAGAAGAAGACTATGTTAACCCTAATACTGAAGGAATAATGGATTGGGAGTGTGACAGTTCTTGTATGATTGACTCAGATGACGGCCTAAAGAATTGACAGAATAGACTGTATGAGCTACATGGACATCGATGTGCAAGAATTACCAAGTCTCTCAGATGGCTTAGCTTACAGACAAGAGCCTTACCTATTTTTGATGGTTCGACAGACCCAGAAGAGTTTACTGTGCAATTCTCAGAGCAGATACCAGATTCATAGAAAATGGAGACTCTAGATTCAGTATTCAGAGCCGCAGCTGCTAGATGGTGAAATGGCCATAAGAAGCACATTCATAATTGGGAAGCTTGTCAAAAGTTTCTTCGCCTGAGATTCATAGATCGGCCTCAGGAGGTGCGAAGCAGATTTGATGGTCAGACCAGCCCTCAGGAACATTTGGAACAATGTTGTGAAGCATGGAAGCATGTACCTTCTGAAGAATGGGTACATAGGTTTGTACATACTCTGGAACCTGTAGCAAAGAATTGGTATGCAGAGGTAGAGCTTCGCCATGGTACTGTAAGTTGGAATACTCTTGTTGATAGTTTTGTGCTTACATTTTCTATTAACGAGGTTTGCCCTGCTCTAGACGCTACTATTAGGTTGCTCCATACTAAAGTGTTTGATGATAAAGGCATAGCCGAGTACCAACCTGATTGGAAGGAACAAGAAGCTAATGCAGTAGAATGCTATAACCTCGCCATTGATGAAGATGATGACCCTCGCAACGTCAATATTCTTTAGTCAGAAGGACACTGTGAAGTACATGGACCGGCAGTCGAAGCACTTGAAGTAACTCAGCCCCTGAAGACAAGGAAAGTAAATATTGGAACAGAAGAAATGCCTAAGTACGCTACCATTGGAGATTATTGGGATGAATAAATGGTAAGCGAAGTGACCCAACTTCTCCATGAATATCAGGATCTATTTTCGACGAAGTTCTCAAAAATGAAAGGAATCATTGAAGCTGTGGAAGACATTCTGTCGTGGGTCGAATCTCGAATCTCTGTCGAAGTTAGTGTCAGGAAGTGTCAAATGTCCTCATTGTGGTGCAGCCAGAGCTACTAGCTATGCCAAAGAAGGAAAGATGTGTCGGAGCTTAAAATCCGACCGTTGCAAGAAATCAAATATGGCGGCGCCGGTAAGTTAACTATATTAACTACTTGTATTAATGAGATCTTGGAAAATCTACCACCGTTTGGAAAAGATCTCTGTCAGATTTGGTGTCTTCAATGCATAGTTAGGGTAGATCGGATCATTGGATTCTATAAGAAGACACCCAGGCCTGCAGAAATTGCATTATGCATTTCCTTGACTTTTACAATTGAACCCATGACAGCTGAGCGTGAGCTTCAGGAATTAGTGAGAACGTTTGAACAGGGGGGTCTGCAGAACCTTTTCAGCCACCCACTTACCTCTGCACCCTGTGAAGAAACTTCCCCACCACCGCCTCAACCAATGCAGACACGATCTACTAGGAAGAAATTTAAACCAGAAGTACGCTCTAAGCAGAACGAAGACAGCCACAAGCAATTAGGGCCAACATCGGAGGATCCCACGATGAATCCATCTGGTTCAGCAGGGATTCCACCGGAAGGTGATGAGAACATTGCACCGCCGCGTCCACCATATATTCAGCCTGTTTGACCAGGAGTTCAGCCACCTCGGTGGAACGCCAAGTTCACATTACGCACCCCTTCGCTGCCACCAAGTGTGCAGTTGGTTGGAACAATGACAGGAAAGATAGATCGGCTCAAGTACGCCAACCACGATACAAATGATCGTGGTTTGTTTCCACAGTTCACACCGGGAACATACATGCACTTCTTCAAATATCCGGAGACTAGAGAGACATTACTAGAAGTGAAACAGTGGGCTGCTGTCTTAGATAAAGCTGGTTTGTTGAAGATGTTGGATGTTCCCCAATTTGGTCACAGCACACAGGTGACCATAGTGGTCAAGAATCTCTTGGAAATAGTGCATGATGGGAACCTATGGATAGGAGACCAGTGAATCCCTATCACTGGAGAACTGATTCATAGGATCACAGGCTTGCCAAAGGAAGGACCTGACCCTGGAATCGAATTTCCTTCAAAACACGAAGATACGAAGCTGGCACAAAGCATGAAGGACCGCTTTAGCCTGAAGAAAGGGAAGCGAGGGTATCAAACCTCGACAATTGGGCACCAGAACATTCGATTCGCAACTGAACTCTTAGCCTGCAAATTGATGAGAAAGTGCAGACCACATGAAATGCCTGCCCCAATTGTCAATATTGCTGCAAACTGCGCCGAAGGCTACAGTTACAACTGGGCAGCGTACATTGTGAAGGAATTCCTTGAAGATTCCTGCAACACGTAGGAGAAAGGTAGAACCTTTCACTACTCATGGTTCATAGTCCTTATCACACTAGTAGGATGGAGAGAACCTACCAAGGCGCAGTTTGTTGTTGTGCCTTCGAACATGCCTGGCGCAGCAAGGTACGCATCTCTTTGGGTGTCACAGGACAAAGCATCCCAACAGATGACGAACTATGTGTTCACCTTTTATATGATGAGTATCTCATATGAGATCGCAAAAAAACCGCAACTCAGTAATGAGCTATTCTCTCAGTATGATGGAGTGGCCAACTTCAAGGCCGATATGCACAATGTCTTCATCCAGGCCCGCACGGATAAGAAACATGCATACTGGAAGTTTCCATACATAGTGACCAAGGAAGACATCCTCGCAGTAGTTCAGCAATGGCCTGCTGAATAGCTCAAGGACGCAGGGACAAAGCCCAACATTCCAGTCCCCCCAGTCACCAATGTGGGCACAGGCCCTATTCAAACGCAGCAGCAAGACCCACTAGAGGACAGTATAGAACAAATCGAGTCGCAGCAGAGTGAAGGTGACTAGGGTGGAGATAGCAGAGCTGACGAAGAAGAAGAAGATTCAGTCAAAATTGTCTCAGATCCCAATTGTCCAGATAAGTGCAAGTCGCCAGAGGCAGAGGAAGTGACCAAGCCTCAGTCCATAAATAAAACGAAGGCATCAAAGGGAAAAAATATTGTCGAAGATTTCACCGTAACGATGGAAGAGCTTGATCGGGCTCTGACAAAGTCTACAAAGGAACTAATTAACAAGTGGTCACAGTTTGCAACCGCGCATCTTGATGCCCTCACGGGTGTATTGCAGCGAATCTCAGAGCTGAAGGAGTTAACAGAAAAATCAGTGACTAGTGCTGCAGCAAGCAGAGCCCAAGTAGGTGCGCAGCCAGACACAAGACAATGGCCAGCCAGAGAAAACAAAGGACAAGTGTCAAGCGCAGCCCTCATAATAACCAACACAGCATCTCGCTCGCAGATGAGCATGATAGTGGGAATAGACTACACCAAGATGTCTATGACTGATCTGCATCTTTGTCAGATGACCATCATGAAGGAGATTCAAGCACGAGACAATTACTCACACATGCTGCTACAAAACGCCACAAAGTAGAGTGAGAGCCTCGCAACACAGCTAAAGGAAGTGGATCAAAGGAATAAGGCAGCAAAAAGTAAGCAGGCCACACTGGCGCGAGTAGTGGATGAGGCATGTCGAAGTCTCTCTGACTTTGACATACAGTCCGAAGAAGAACTAGAGTGAAGGATAGTCAAGTTGAAAGACTATGCACTACAGTCACGGAACCAGATAGAGACGATGAAAGCAGAGCATGAGGCTCAGATTGCGGAGCTTCAACTTCGCATCATTCCTAAGAGTCCACCAGAGATCAGGGAACAACGTCGCAGAGACATTCAGGCCTCAGCCACAAAGATCTCGGACCTTGCAACCAGCGCAACAAAACTCCTAGAGGAAAGCATCGAGGCCTGGACAACCTTATAGGAAAATCCAGAAGTAGAAAAGCTGCAAGAAACCATCAAGCAGCGACAGACAGAGCTGGATGCAGTAAAGGCAGAAATTAAGACTCTGCCTCCTATGCAGAAAATGCTCAAGGTAAAACAAAGCAAGGAACTCCAACAGGAAATCGAGTCATGCAGAACGAAAGAAACACTGTTGGAAAATTCTATGCGGCCCCTTATCAATGAAGCCTTGGAGTTGAGCACTGCTGCAGACAGCCAGCTCAAAGTTCTGAAGGACTATGATGCATTTGCACAAGAAAAGGCCAGCGAAGCATCAGCAGCAGCACCGCATGAGTTGGTGGAGAAGGAGCAGGTAGTCGATGATATTATGCGCGGCCTCAACAAGCAATTTACCATCTTTGCCAACAAGGTTCGTCCACTAGAAAAGAAGCAGAGTGTCCCAGGATGGGCCACTAGTGAGTCTTAGGGGCCTGTTGGGGCTCGACCTTCAAGGTCCCTTATCTTAGCAACTCCGCAGTTTTGGGTTCAAATCTTGTAAGCGGAATTGCGACCCAAAATAGTCTTAGGGGTGTCGGGGTTGGGTCGAGGCCCCTCTGTTTGTAAATAACCCACGGTTTGAACTCATGGTTTTTAAGCCCATGGTTTAAGCTCACGGTATTGTAATAGTGCGCTGGTATAAATAGGCACTTTTGTAAAGGAGTAAGGTTAGGCTTTTGAGACTTTTTGATGTATGATGAATTGATGCGAAGGAAGAAAGACTTGTTTTAGGGTTTAAGGTTAACTCCCAGCTGAGTGCATGGATGACCTCTACAGCTGAGTGCACAGAGGTTTTTTTGTAAGAAAGGTGCTTCAAGATGAGTGCGCAGCTTAAGGGTGCTGAGAAGATCTGCAGCTGAGTGCACAGATCAGAACTGTGGTTTTTGTAAAGAGTTGAATATAAACACAGTTCTGTGGACATAGCCCCTACACTGGGGGTGAACCACGTATATCTTGTGTTGTGGTGGTTCTGTGTTTTGTTTCTGTTCTTTTATGCATCTGTTAAGTAGATAAAGAATAAAGTAAGATAAGCTGTTAAATAATAACTTCGCTGTGAATTCCCAGTAAGCGTTGAGCAAGTAACTGTATGTTATATAAACTACAAAGTTAGTTAAGTGAATGCTGAAGCTATTTATTGTATGAGTATTGTTTATAAGACTAAAGGTACAGTAATATCCCTCTTGTGCTTGCAGAAACCTGATTCTGCGGCACCCCATAGCTGTTTCGGGTGAGACTGCAACCTGTTCGCAAGTTGTTGCCAAAAGGGCCAACACTGTGGGTCTTTTGTTGGTGTGAAGCTAAAGGTATAAAACCTGGGTCTGCCCATAGCCCAACAAGTAGTTTCCTCTCTCAAATAGAAAATCAAAGTGAGATGGATAATATACTCTCTTTCAATAGTGCACAACGATGCTATCCAGATAAGTCTCAACTTCAACAACAAGAAGCTCTTGGGGATTCATCGGGATGGTAGGAAACATATTCTCCATGTTCCCTTTAGCATATAGACTATCCTCATCCAAAGGGAGCACGGGGTGACTAAATTCCTCACCTAAGGCCAACCAGAACTCATTATGATCGGTCCTTTTAAGCTCTTTTAAGGAAAAAGGTCTATAATGTAGCTCCTCCCAAGGCCTTTTAGGAAAACTCATGGTATCGAAAATCGCTTCATATGGGGGAAAAGTGTCATCGATACAATCATGTGAGCAAGTTGAGTGGACTACCAAAGTAGGTGGGAGCACAAGATCTCCCTCCTCCATCCTTGAAGAGGAAATATCAGTTACTAAAGTAATTTCATATGAAGATTGACAAATTATGTTTTCTACAGACAATGGCATGTCCATTCCAATGGATGGGTGCCCTTCACCAGAATCAATTAGAGAAGGGAGAATCCTAGGATCACTTAAATACTAGGTATGAAATGGGACTGGACTCAACAATGATAGAGTACCACCAGAAGTGGAACTAACAGACAAAATTGGAGCCGAAAAATAAAATGTTCCCATAAGTTACGGATACATCCTAACACCAACGTTCTTAGTTTCCAGCTGGGAATTCTCAATAATTGGGATTGTAGGTCCCGAAAATGTAGAGGAACTATAATTAGTGAATGATAATTGATTGATTTTCATGATTCTATATTCGTAAGGAAATAAGAAAACATGAAATACCGATGATACGATCACTTTCTTGGAATAAATCCAGTTCCATCCCAGTAAAATATTATAGTCTAGGGGAGCATCAACCACCTCAAACTCGATTGACATAGTATTCCCTCCCAACTGGACCTAAAGAGAAGGAATAATTTAGTGCGGTCTAAATGAACGTCCTTCAAATTTTTTCAACATAATCGTAGATTGAGACAACTAGGTATATCCAAGACCCTTCCAACAATATAATGATATGATTGATGTTGAAGTGCCTTCATCAGTAACCATGCATTTGATGGTGTTATTTAGAAACTCCACATGGACTTGAAAATCCACATGGTAAGGCAAGGGACACTGGACATCATCTATTTCAAACTTCGTTGTACTCGAATACTCAAATCACAAGCTCCCAAAGCATCCAACAAGGTGTTCCTTTGAGAGGGAGAAATATGAAGCACCTGTAAAGACGACATTACACAAGGAGTCTGGGCCAAATCCTCAATAATAGAATAATGTTGGGAAGCTCGGGCATTGGGATTCTAACTTGAACGCTTTAAGACCCCTTTAGGAATACATGGTATAGTCTTAGGCTTGTTAATATTTAAAGGAATTTGTGGAGGTAGGGGATCCTTACCCATGGTCGGTTGCGATGGACCATAATCACGTAAACAGGTCACAACATGATCAACCGACATCATGTTGATGTAACCATGACCACCTTCTATGTCTGGCGAGTTTTTATTCCCACTAGAACCGATTTTTGTGGGATAGGTCCTTGATGCCATGTTTTGATGGAGTGTAAGGGGATCAATAAACACAGTTGGGATCTATGCGATAAACTTTGAGGATTCCTAAATTTTAGGGCACAAGTATGTAATAGGGTATCCCCCACAAATCTTACAAGGGAATTTAACCTTAAATTTAGTGTTATTGTCCCCCTCAATGTTTTCGCCATTCTTGTCATCATTAGAGTACTCTTTTATGTTCCCACCCTTTTTATTATTTCTCCCCTTCTTTCTATTATGTCTGGGTTTTTGGTTACCCTTCTGGTTCGACGATTGAAGAGAATGTATACCTGTCGATTGGGTGGGTGTGGATGAAGTCGTATCGTATCCGGCCGTAGAATCGTTAATAGACAAACTGTTCATTTGATGTGTAACCTGGTCCATAACTTTCATACTTACGGAGCCAAAAATTCCATCGACATGTGGCATGGGTTTGTACTTGGGATCGTGGTTTGACCGCAGAGCCTTAGGAATGATATCATATAGGATCCTAGTCTGAGCATAAAGAAGGTCTAATTGCTGGGATCTAAAAATAGATTGTTCCTCGATAGTCACTATGGACATCGAAACATACTTCACAATATACAATAATAAAAGACTTAAGTAACCACTCTAATAATAATTATGGTGGAACGTTGGACTTAATCAATCGCTTTCATCTATGCCACTCTTAAATGTGGTCAGAAATATGGGTGTCCTTTTCTTGCCGAAAAGTCGAAAAGAGTTTGGTACCAACATCATAGTGCACCAGCAACTCAAAGTGATTGAGGAATACCAAGGCTAATTTATTAAAGGTCTGATAAGTACCCCCAAGAAACTCTATATACCATTTCACAACTCAACCCTTGAGGGTGCATTGAAATAGTTGTAATCGAATGGACTCGTGATTCAATGAATTCGAAGAGCACCATAGATGAAAATGAGTAGCATGATAATTGGTATCCTCTTCATTCTTACCCTCAAACTTAGAAACATCCAAAGAAAGCTTGGTGGGAATGGGGGGCCACCTTAAATCGTGAAACACTAGGTCATTCATGTGTTTGGATAGGTCATGTAAGTTCAATGTAGCTAAAAGCAATATTCTAGGTTGTGCCATTTAATTTCTTGCTCCCTAGAAATATTGGTTATGATAAGGCTGATTCTGGAAAAGGTCATTACCTTGAACAGTGGGATAGTAACCTCCTCCCATATGACCCATGTAAGGATGCAAACGTATTTGGAAGTGGGGTATTTCCTGAGAAGGAGGAACCATATAACCACAGTTATTTGATAGGTATATCGGATGACCTACTTACACCTAGGGAGGTATGTAACCTCCAAACATGAGTGCACCATATGACGAGGGAACCATGTAACTAAATGGATCATACCTTCCCGAGGGAAAATTTGGGTTATAGGGAATATTTTTCATGAGAAATGCATTCGAGAGAATTGGTGCAATGGATGATGGGATAAAATAAGGAATGTAAGTTGTAAACGCAACGTTCAAGTATTTATCACCACCCTTTTTGGAATGAATAGTAGTGTGAAGACTAGATTAAGGAGGCGGAAATCCCCCAACAAATGGAGTAGAAGGAGGAATATGATCACTTCTGAATTGATGTGCAATTTAAGGGGTTGGCGTGCCCTTCAGTCCAACACTAGGGTCTGCACTAGGACCTTGGGTGGATAATGGAATACTAGTAGTGATATTTGGCATGAAAAAATTAAAAGGACCTAAACTAAAGGGAACTGACTTTCTCAATACACAACCTTCTTGAGTCAAAGTTTTGATTAAGAGCTATAAATTCTGAAAAAAATGGTCATACTGTATGGAAAGGACCAGCCCCACGAGGGTCAGTATAGATCAGAGTCCTGGGAGTCCAAATAGTAGTTGAAATAGGAACCTCAATGGTTTATCCTCCTAATCCAGATGATGGGTATGAAAGGAACTTTGGGGTATCAAAAGTAGTACTCATGGTAAAAACTATATGGGGACCTCGATGGAAAAGAGGTCGCCTAGAGTATCTATACCTCTTATGAAGAGGTTGTCAAGGGTCACAAGGAAGTAATCTTTCTAAATGACGAGAATGACGGAGTTTTGTACCTCGATCCACGATGACTCCACAAAGAAAGAGAATCAAGTAACAACGATCCCTAAATCCAACTAGAAAACACAAATAAAGCTCCTAAGTAAGTTAGGACATATGTAAAAAATCCAATAGTGAAGACAAGTGAGCTTCTGAATGCAGCAAATATGTCTCTCCTAGCAAAGGCTTGAGACTCCAATACAGTACAAGTGGAGGTGTGTAACCAATTATAGTGGCCCTCATATTCAACACATAAAGCAATTGTACCATCTGAACCATACTTGTCGAGGTCACTCGCATAATGTCCTTTGCAAGAACCCCGTACGATACCTAGGTAAGTAAATTATGGTCACCTTAATATAATCAATACTCATGAAGACAATCATAGGTGGGATCCACCATATGGGAAGGCTAACTAATCTCAAATCTTGAAAGCACTAAAGGTACCTAAAAATCCCTGAGATACAAATAGGACCCTGGAAATATATATGATGCTCACAGAAGGTAGTGGAGGTATATCCCCACTATCAACATGTGTGTTTTCTCGTGCTTAACTTCTGTGTAAGAGGAGCATTCTAAGAACACTAATTATACCAAGGATTTCTCCACTCCCTGGACAAACACCTATTTGTTTTTGTTTTATATTCTAGGAGAATTTTACTCACAAAATATTTTTCCAAGACTCTAAAACCTAAGCTTATTGGTGCACCCTATAAAATAAAATCGCTCTAATCAATTTTAATTTAAGCGTTAATTTTAAGAGGTTTTTATTACTCAAGGGATATAATCGTGAAATTAGTGAAGTTATGACTCATCAATAAAAGCAAATATGCACACCTAAAAACAATGCCAAGTGCAACTTTGTTTTCCAAATGAAATGCACAATAATTCCTTTTTATTTTCAAATGCAAATGAAATACTTCTAGTATGAAATCCTAGACACTAATCTCATCTAAGCAAACTAATGCAAGTACCTACTTTAATGCACATGTAATATGCAAGTAAATATGCAACTATGGAATTATTTTTCTATTTTCAAGATCAATGAATGAAAATGCAATAAAAACCATTAAATTCTCAGTCTATCTCGAAAGAATAAAAAACAAGCCAAGAAAGACACCGAGACTAAAGGACTAGTGCACTAATAACAAAACAAAAATTATATAAATTGGCAAGAACAACTTTATAAAAAAGATTAATAAAAAGAGGTTTCTAGTCACAAAAGGAGCAGTCAACAGACAACATAGGTACCCAAGATGACCCAACAACACTCACAACCCACCCAACAACTTCACACATCAATATATCAACCAAGAAGGGAGATGCATGCAACTGTTCAAAGAAAAACAATGTATGTATGTGACTAGGTAGAGTAAAACCCGTGTATATACACGACTGTATGTTCTATGACCCGCGCATACAAGGAAGAATGTTTTAAAAGTAAATCCAAGGGTCAAACCATTCTAAGGCATTGTCAAATAATGAATGTACTACCAAATGCGACATAGAAACACAAATAAATAGAGATCAATTGGAGCAAAAAATTCACCTAAAACCCCAATAAGAAGGAACTTCCCTAGTGGAGTCACCAATTCTGTCACGGAGAAAATATTTAGGACTGTGGAATGGGGTGGACCACAACAGACAGTATGACACCAGAAATCAAATCCATTCTCAAGCATGTTAGATACATAAAAGAAACTAATCACTAAGGGATAAGAAGCATGCCTCAACAGGATGTTCAAAGATGACCAACATTTAGCACTCGATCAACAACTTGTCCCTACAATTTTTCCTCAACAACAAAGAGATATACAAGCATAATATAGTATATGTTAGTATTCAATCTAGCATATGCCATTTAGACATGTATAAATAAACTACACCCATGTATACAAATATTCATAATTGCACATGAAATTGGACGAGAAATGGATATTTCTATTCATATAAAACATAGATACAATGTGACAACCTCTGTCAGCACCTCATCAGAACCAAGAAACCCAAGTCCCTCCACCTGGGCATCTGCCACTTCAATCCTCCGTAATAAGGAAAGCTCACAAAGGCAATGGCAAGCTTGGGAAATGAGCACGAATGGCTTTCTCAAAGGACAAAGGGATGCAAACTAAAGCATATAACAATAAGGGAAAATGTTGCTATAATATATTTACTCTCCAATTTTCTCCTCCTCTATTGATTCACAATATCTCAATATATAACCCCTCAATGGGAAATGGAGGGTTGAATCGGAGCATTTCCCTGCATATGGAAGGCTAAGGATAAAGGGATTCATTACTTTATGGGTGCAATTCCAAATATGTTTTGTTTTTTAGCATAAAACCCGATGTACATGGGTGACAGTGGTGCAACATGTGTATACGCGAGTTATAAACTGGTGAACCACATATGTCTTCAAAAGTGTTTTTTAAAGGGTTATACTGGAGCATCAAGGATATGTTGAGTAAATGGGGTATAATGATTCTGCATAGGGACAATGGAAGGACATCAAGGCATGATGCATAGGGTGTGGAAAATCACGCTATATTATCATCCCTTAATAAAATTAGTGTACCAATCCATATTTCAAAAGTACCTAGCTTAAATACACCTTTTTAAGGAAACACTTTTACCTGGTCAAAAGTTCTCCAAGGTTTCCTATGAACTGACCATCAATATACTCTTCAGTGCTTTCCAATTGTGTGAATAACAACCCAATATTTATTGGAAAAAATACTCATGCTATAACATTCCAATATCAATCCAATATAGATATATTCAATGAAATAAAAGAAACATCAATAATAACCTTATATTCATATAAGGGTCAACATAAACCAAATAACCCACATTTCATTCCATAATTCTACATAATTAGATGGATAGCAATGTCTCATTCTATTCTAATGTTTTATTTTAATCATAATTTTTACTATTAAGCACATTAACAATTTACCTTTGTACTTCATGCCCCATTTTAGTTTCATTATAATCGACTTCCAAGTTAATTGTTTAGAAAATATTTTGGGCTCACTGGTACAGTCTACAAAATAACCAACATTGTCAATAAACAAATATTAGTGATATATAATTCAAACTACTACAATAACTAAGTGATATTTAATAGAAGACAAAAACTTGGATGACTGAACCCTCCTCACATTTTTCATTCAGAACAACACTGAATAACATGAATTTGTCTCAATAACTCCAATAGTTAGGCATAACATAGGACAAACGTACATCAAACCAAAAAACATAATCTTAGAAAGAAAAATAACAAATACAAAATAATACATTTTAGCAATTGTAGAATACATCATTGTCAAATAGTACATGTCATAGAATTAAACAGACATCAGGGGTGATTAACATATTACATCCCAAGTAGAAAAAATAATTGCACACACTTTTTGACATATGACCAATTATTTAAAAAATATCCAAATACATGTTAAAATATCAATGACTGGAACAAAATGCTTATTGTTGGCTGGAATATTTATTATTGCTCAAATATTTTTTTTAAATCTCATCAATTTGTTCCTTTTTTGGACAGTTACAAGTTCAATCTCTCCATCAAATAATGGTGAACTTTCATATGCTTGTTGAAGTTAAAATTGATTCTTTGTTAGTTTTATCACACTATGATGGTGAAATTAATGTTGTGTTGATTTATTTAGTCAAATTTTAGAGTCTATAAGCAACCTAATCATGCATACATCCTCACAAGTTTTCATGTACTTGGATCTCCTCAATGAGCTATCGAGATACGGGGTACTAATTTTTCTCTTATTTTAAGTTCTTAATCAAAGGGAAATAGTTATTAAGTCTGAAACATAGTACTTAAGAATCTTTGGTTTCCACTCATGGATTAGAACTTATCTTATAGAATCTAGTACCTTTAATTCTAGGGTCATGTGCATATTTTATTAACTCAAGAAAGATTCTAGAAACAATGTTAATTTAAACTATGTGCACAATTTAATCTTTAATGCAACCACACTTATCAATGCATATCCATACAAGCAATTCAACATGTAATCTAACAATACCAATTCCATCACTTGAATGCATGACTCTAATATTTATAAATGCATTCACATTCTCATTTTACATATTGTTGAACCAAATAAAGTCTATTAATTAAACCAATCTATCACATACATTAATTATCAATCCGGGTATGTATAACTTGCAAGGATACTCCAAAATATATGCAGGTACAATTCTTTGACCTAATGTTGTAAAATATATTCTGATTGCAATGCAACTAATGAGATGAAGTAATAGAAAATCAACTAAGGATAAATTCTAGAGGTAAAACTCTTATCTACCAAAATCCAATAACAACACACTAATCCTTCCTCTTAACCAGCTCTTAAGGAAATTCTGTTGTAAATAAAATGTAATCTAACCATTCCAATATCACCCACACAAGTCTAATACAAACCCTAAACTAATTCTTAAATCCCAAAATAAAATTACAAGCTCCATGATTAACAACTGATCAATTGATGCAAAATAAATGGTAGAAAAATAAATTAAATCAAGAACTCTGAGATGAAAGTAGATCTATAGGCGCCAAGAACCAATTTTAACAAATCGGTCACAACCCCATTCAAGTAACAACGATCTTAAATAAACTCTCTCCAAAGAAGAAGCAAGTATAAATCCAACCTAAGTAACAATAGTAAGTAAGCGATATAATCAATTAATCAATAACACACTGTAAACAACACATAAATTAACAAACCACTCAGGAAACTCATGGCCAATGAAGGGGGGCCTTCCTTCTCTAACCAGGGATGCAACACAGAATTAGGAACTCAAAGTATCAAAAGAGAATTATTTAATATTAAAACAAATAACATCAATTACAGTAGTGTTACAGATTAGCAACCTTTGTTCCTCCAATCCTTATCTCTCTAAAACTTGTCTAACCCCCGTGGGTTACAGGGTACATTATTTTATATGCTTTGAGTAACATCTTCCTAATTTGAACACCTTGAGAATCGAAGATTCTCAAGTTTTTTCATTCAATTTTATATTCTATTTCATTACTCATTATCAATATTTTTACAACTCCTTTTTCAAAAATACACAATACAATACAGTAATGTAGGGACTGATACTCTGAAATATCAAACCATAACATGTTTTCTTGATGACACTGTAAGGATATGCACATAAGCATCATTTGAAGACCAAATACTTAAGTGTGAAAAAGGAGTCAACCAAATCTTGAAGTATCATCAATGCTTTCTAGAGGAGTAACGACATAAGGAAATTGACTCGTGATCATCCTTCTTTTGCTCTATTTCGCACAAGATCCTTAACTCATTGATAAGTAAAAAAACATAAGCACAAGACCAAATTAAAATCTCAATCTATAAATTAAAACAACACGATAAACAAAGGTCGTACCTTGAGTCAAAACTTGGATCATGGGAGAATTAATAACAAGGAGGAATTGAGAATTAGGCTCAAATATTATGGTCAAAACAAGGTATATAGAGAGTCAACAAGAGGGTATTTCATGGGCCAACACATATTCATATACAAATTGATATAACAAAACCCATAGTTGAATGAGAGATAAGGCTTAGTGTGAGGCATGCTTGGTGAAAGAAAAAAAGTGGACTTGTTGGTGTTGGTGTGGACTTGTATCATTGTTTAGGGTATTCTATCTTATTTTGTCTGGGTAATTTAACAAACATAAAAGATATCTGAGTAGACTTGTGGCTATAATAAATCTGATGTAACTAAGTACTTTCAATTTGTTCATTAGAATACTTTCCAGTGGTCAATAATTATCCCACAATAAATTATTTTTCCTTCAACAAATGTGCAATAATATCAATACATATAATAGATGAGTACAATTGTTAAAATTAATAAACCAACATTTTATAATCAATGAAACAACAATATGATATCTAATTGACAAACCATGTATATCTATATATATACCAATTTTCATTAGTTTCCTTTCATTGTGAAGACCTACATAAATCATGACTGTACAACACATTTTTATGACTAAATGATAATTATGTAAATAAATAGGCATATCAACATGTATGAGAATCTAAAAAGGCTAGGGGGATACCTAAATGAGATTCTGTTGGTTTCAAGAATAATTCTCTACTAAAAAGGGCCAACCACGTGAAGGTAGAAAATCATCTAGATCCTCCCCCCCCCCATCATGTCACTCTAAATTCCCCACACCCAATGTATATAGTGGAAAATAATTGAAAATTACATAACATCATAAAACATATAAGATGCGTGCATAAAAAGTACCAAACAAAATTTAGATGCATGAAAGCTAATTGCAAGTAAGAATCTAAGATATAAATTTTTATAGATACTAATAGATCTTTGCATTTTGTCCCCTCAAAGTCTACAACACTTGATAGATTTGCATAGTCCACTTCATATGAGTTACTATTTATCGGTCCCTTTAGAGGGCACGCAAAAACTACATACCAATCATTCTCTACATGATCTTGTACATAAAATACTTGTTATTCTTGTTATGCTAAAATAAATGGATCGTCTTGCACTATGTCCTTACCTAAGCATCTCTTCATATTCACCATGGTGAAACCAATTTCATCAAGTTTCATTCCATTCTTCTTGTCTACATCTATCCAAACACATTTGAATAACAGATACAACACAAAATACTAGTCCAATATTATTATTTCTTGGATCAATCCAAAATATGTTGTCATGTGATGTATAGGATTTGTGTCCTTTGTAATTGATCTCATTAATGCTTGTGCATCTAAGCACACAACATTATTTTGGGTGGCCCTAACAATATCTATGCTTTTAATATGACTTTTACACCCACTTATTAAGTATCCCTCATACTTAGTTTCATATTTCCTTGGGAAGCATGCCAACTGTTTAAGGGTATCATAAATATTTTCTTTTCCTTCAATCTGTAAATTTTTAAATGTTCTTAGAAAACCATGCATTTTTAAACTATATAAAAAGAATCCTAGTTTCATACATATAAGTCTTGTTCAATGAACATTAAATAATTATGATATAAAGAACGTATCATTACTTGTTTCCTTAACCAAACACTAAATTGTTGGTTGTGGATCTTTTGTGGCAACGCTTCATCTTTTTGGGCTTGAATGTTTCTATTGGCAATTCTAGTCAACTGCATCCTAATTTCCAGTAAAGTCATTAAACATTTTTTTTCAAAATATGTTGATAGATTATAATAAAAAATGGTTTTATAAGGTTGTTCTTATTACTTACTCTATCCAAGGTTGAATTTCATCTATGGTGTTCAAGACCCATCTATGTGGCGCATTATTCCATGTCCACTCACATTCTTGTGATTCCACCTCATTTTATGCGAGATATGTGTAGAGATGTAAAAAAAAAATTATAAGATGTAAATAGCAATACTCAAGAATAATATAGAATATGATTTGTGAGTAGGTTTGCAGTACATGAAGGTGCATGTTATAATGAATTAAAATATTTCAAAATCATACCTATACATTCTCTTCAACCTTGGTACTAATGGTAAATACCTCATCACTTTGGTTAGGACACCTATATACACCTTTCTAGAATGAGGATCAACCTTCCATCTAGATTTACGACATGTTGACCATTCATCTTACTTTCATATTTTCCCTGATATAAAATGCAATCATTGTGGCATGCATGTATAATTTCATGTCCTATATCCAATTATTTAATCGACCTTTTGCAGCATATGCAGAATGTGGAAGTGTATTTTATTTAGGAAGCATTCCTCTTTGCAACTTCAACAATTGGGTGAAACTTGTGTCATGTCATCCATTTTTCACTTTAAGGTTGTAAAATTTCACAATGTCCGAAATCTAGTGAAACTAGTTTAATTGGGGTATAATTGTGTCTTTACATCTTCAATTAAGTTATGATATTTATTGATATCATTCATTTCATCCATTGATGTTGGTTGGCCATTTTCATAATTCACATCTGGATTTTCATTAAAACATTGATGAAAATCATTCACTATTTGAACCATATGATCATCAACCATTGTTGTATCATCATCATTGTCATTCACAAGAACTTCAATATCGTATCTAAGAAATGTTGCAAACTCATCATTGTTATAATCATATTGATGTTCAACTATGTGTTCATCACCATGTATAATTTATTTATGCAAATCATCCATCTCATTTGCACGGTATTTATTTCCCTTGTCAAATATAGAGTCATGATAGGAGGCCTCTCTCCATGGAAAAACCAAATTTTATATGAACTCATTATACCATGAATCATCAAGTGTTCTTGCACTTCATCCAACGCCAATACTGCAACATTGCAACATTTGTTACAAGGGCATCTCGTTGTATTTTTATCATTTGAATGACTCATAGAAAAATTTATGAATTATTCAACAACATATTGATATTCCTTTTTCATTCTATATACAACCAATTTCCACATCAATTAAAGATAAATCACTACAAATTTCAATTAAGACATATTCTATATTATTTCATATCAAAGAATCAAATATAAAAATTATACCTTGACTTCAAATCTGTCCAATGCCTTTTTTGGGCCATTTGAAAATAAAATCAACCCAAATTATGCAACTAAATCCTTGAGACTTGGTCTCTCATCTACCTAAAAATATACATTACCCACAGAAACAAAATGTTAGTGTTAATTTCAATTTAATTTTAATGTTAATTTTAGTCTAAATATTTCTTGTTTGATTTCTCTCAGATATTTTCTCTATTGGATTTTCCCTAGACTACTTAAGAAAAATGTGATTCCAGTATTGACCTTTAGCAAAGGATTAAATTGTGTACTTGAACTGGTGAAGCATAAGACTCAAGTGGAATCCCATGCTTATTAATGTTATGGATAGCAAGGTATACACTTACTATAAAAATTTTAACCTCCATAAGAGACCTGGTGCACTCTCCCAATCACTCTTTTTAAAAATATTATTTCAAGCAACTCAAGAGATGGTTAATGGTTAAATCTCATGAGTGCACTTTTGTGTTCCTTGAATAGATTTCAGCCCTAAATCATAGATACATTGGGATAAATTATAGAAACAAATTGTAATGTGAACAACCACATTGGATAAGTTATATGTTTTTCTAGTAATTTTTGCTAGGAGATTCATAAATGTTGGAAATCTACATTTTGATAGGAGATTCATAAATGTTGGAAATCTACATTTTGATAGGAGATTCATGTGTTTGGAAATGGACATTTTTTGGAGCAGAAAACAAGTCAGGAAATAATTATTTTTAGTGTATACTTAAATTCAATTTTATATTATATTCAAGTGTAATATCCCCATATCAGAATTCAGGAGATATCAACTCTAACAGAAATATCTAATCCGTAAAACTCAAAACTAGGTGCTAGAAATGAACTAGGCCTAACTAGATTTTCCTAAAATAGTGTTAGGTCCTTGTCACATTAATAAGTCTAATTGAATGGATATACATTTTTTGGACACCCCTACTAGCATATTTTGTATATCACCTCGTTCATCCTTTGGGATTTTCATAATCTTCCTCGAAATGTAAAATGAATGCATTAAACAATTTTTTTGTTGATATGAAAAATAAATAATATACCAGAATTAAAATTATTGAAGGAATGACGCTTTGTAGTAGTTATACATACATATTATACATAAACATGTTTAGGAATATTACTTTTTCAATGAATTTTTTTGTTATATGTTTTTACTATTGCAGGTTTGGCAGGTCTCATTGACCATTGCTCTGGGAACACCTCTTGTAGTTTACATATGATCTAATTTTTTGAATCATTTGATTGGTTTATGTATTGTAAGTGAAAAGTGTGCATGTACATTCTTTACACTATATCCCTCATAGTATTATAAAATTATTTTCCCCTTATATTAATTCCCAACACCACTCTAGACGAGCTAAGGACCAACTGATCATCATTTGCATCTTCCATAATTCGTTTTTCTTATGATGACATTGACTTGTGTTGTTGTCAGTCCCTACATAACATTAAACATATGTGTATTATATTATTTGAAACATATTAGTGTCACGTCCTCTCTCCTCATCTCTCTGATGGAGAGGACGTGACCAACACTGTTGCTGCTATCAAACGAACAATCTAGCCCCATGAACATGAATAAACAAATGCATTGAAAATATAAACATACATACACATATGCATAATGCAATATACAGTGGAAGAAAATACATTCATTCAATACATTCAGCATGTTCATAATAATTTATCAAGCAAATACAGTTGCAGAGATTAAACACAAGAAAATACTTATCTTGAGAAAGAGTTGTCCCGCAACCAGCTATGTCATTGCAACGTTCCACCCAACCATAGGCTAGTGTGCTCATCAATATCTCAGCACCACTACCACCCTCGAGCTGGGCATGATTCCCACAATGAATAAGGGAACAGTAGCAGGCTCACACACAGCCAAAGACATATCAAAATTCAGCCAAGCCAAAACTACATTTGGATTTATTAGGATGCCAAGGAAGTGGAAAGGTTGAATTGCTAAGCTAGTGAGCTCAACCACAGAGCTATGGAAACCCACACAAGATTTGGCTTGGCCTTCTCAATACCTACACACCCAACACAAGGAAGCATCCCCTTCTTTGTTATACAGTCCCTCAAGCTATGCCTTCCCTTCTAGTGCTCTTCAAGGTGTGCCAAGAAGAATAACCATCCCCTCTTCATCTCTCTGTGAGGTTCCTGCCTCCACTAGGTTTATCAAGCCAATTCTTCCCTCTTCCACTCCTAACTATTCAGACCCAAGTAAGGATTTACAGAACAACAAAACACAAGGGTGCACACAACAACAAAATACACATGTTGGCCTTGTAAAAAAAACAGTTTTGGCAACAAAAATGATTCGCTGAGAGGGAAAACAACCCTAGGTGAGAAAATATGATTCCACAAAACATCCATTGGAATTACAGGAGAAAAACGACTGCCATAAACCTAAAAATTGTGGATCTACCTTCCCAACCACTGAGCATAACCAAAAGGGATTTTCCAGGCATGGAGAAAATGAGGAAACAACATAAAAACGTGAGGGAAACGCACAGCAAGATCCAGCTGCACGAGGGAGAAAAAAACATCCTCTACAAACCCTCAGATCATGAATCATTGTTGTACATTCGCTCAGCAAAACAAAAATCGATTTTCCCAGCCATGGAAATGAAGGCAATTGCAGAAAACGTGAAGGAGAGAGCTCAACAAGCTTCAGCTATGTGAGGAAATGAAGGACGTGAATGCATAATGGGTTGGGCATAATTTTTCAGAATTTATTGCATAATGGGTTGGGCATAATTTTTCAGAATTTACTTGCCCCAAAAGTCATAACACATTTTTTAAAAATGGGTGGCTTCCCAAACTCGAATTTGACTGCCATACTCTTCCCATCCCCATGCACTAACTAACTCAACCAATTTCTAGAAGAAATAAATGATTGGGCACAAAATACAAAATGGGTAGTTGAGAGTTTGATGGGTTCTCCCTTTGACATTTGGATTTACCCTATTGGCTCAAAGGTTTGAATATTTTCCCTCCCTGTTCCTTGTGAAATCATGCCCCCATCTCTTTAATGTTGCATTGACATAGCTAGTTGTGGGTATTTTTATTAATTGCATATTTACATGATGTCAAAAACTATAATGTGCTTGGATAGCACGAAATACCATCAACGTCGATTTTAATTGTCGAAACATAAAATGATAAATCGATGGTGGGGCTTTTGCCTTGAGCTCCACACCATGATTAAATAATGTTATTTACATCATATACATTTTAATGCAAACGGGGTCAAAATCGGGGTGTTACAATTAGTGAATAATCATGCGTACATTATTACTCAAATTTGAAGAAATAATTCATATTGAAAAAAAAATTATTCACTTGATTCATTCCTCTACAACCTTTCCATCAACTTTTTACTCTCTTATGGAATTAGATTGGTAACAATCTTATCGATCTTCCTCATTTTTTGGCTCTACATTTCACACATTAAGGAATACATATTAGTGAAATTTACAAATAATTCAAATAAATTAATTTAAATACAAAACTTAATTAGAACCACTTTCCTTCTTTATAATCTCAGATGTGCTTAGGGGAGGCAAGAGCGAGTGGGATCATCTCCGATCTCGGAGGAAACAAAGTATTGACTTATGTCTAGTGTCTTGGTTGAAAAACCAACAACGAGGAAGAATGGTTAGCGCTTCTTTTTCGGATGGAACAGATCAAGTGCAATAACTACACCAAAGTTATAGTACTGGGTGACTCCATCTAGGTTATCCGTAAAATGATATTTGGTTACAACAAAGGAGCAATTAAAACCCAAAGGATTTATGATCGAATCAAGAAAACCTATGTAAACATTCACACATCCCTTTTTCATATCGTAAGAAGAAACAACTCTGAGGCGGACATCTTAGCAAATCAAGGGATCAAATTAAAAATTGGAAATTCTAGTGTGAATGTCATTTTAGCAGCCCCAAGTCATGTTCCTTAATAATTTTACATTATGTGTTGGTCCCAAAGGGGGATTCCCATTACCTCCACCCTAGAACCTTCACCACACTACATGATGGATGCATCTTCTCCATTTTTTAGCAGTCATGGATGTCCTTATTACATCTGACACCTTGTTCCTTTCTCGGCGACTAGGTGGTAGGCATGCACTCTAATTGGAACCGCCCATGTGAAGGATTTTAATGCCAAGTATGACCCTTCGCATTTTATTAGATACAAGGAACTCATAATGGAAGGCGTTAACCTCCATCCCTCAACTCAATATTTGGTTCATTCGGAATGGATTCCAGCATCCTTAACAGTGTGTTTGCATCCCTCTGCCCTCGTTTTTCTCAGTCTTGAGGAAAAGGGAAGGTCCCCATTCGACCAGATGGTGCATCCTTTCATCATTCAAGCAGGTTTGGACACTTTTGGAGTTAGTTTGCGTTCCTTGGTTCTCAGTCCAGGAAAAAATGAAAGTGATTCTTTTGAGCAAGCGGTGCATACCCCATTCTCTATTCATGTAGGCTTGGATAATCTTGCAGATATGGATGGGAATGATAAACCGATAACACTGAATGACTTACAGGAATCATTGATATAAAACATAATCTTCCCTAGCTCTACGACATCGTCAACAAAAGTGCAAAGGAAGGAACTAAAACAGTAGAAGAAATCCAGTGGATGGCCAAGCAAATGGGGAACCATGATACCAGGATTGAAGAAAATCATAGAGACCTTTATGAATTAATGGGAACCATAGGATACATGAAATAATACCTACACAAGTTAGTCAACATGAATCAATGCAGCCACTATCAGACCTCTCCATCAAGGGATCATCCAATGGAGGAGACCTCAGTTTCCTAGCCTGGAAAAGCCCCTCTGGAAATGTAATAGCTTCTTCCCTCAAAATTATGGTTTTATATGTTTTTCTGTCTTTTATTACTGGGCAAGTATGTCTGTATTTACCCTTTGAAGGGTTTTAGCAACATAGGAATTTTTGCTCCAAACAATTTGAACTTCAGAGCTTTGTCTCTCTTTGTAAGCCTGGATGCATACATCCTTTTTATATAATACAATATATTCTCGGTTCTTCTTAAAAAAAATTCTGTATGTGCTTCCATCACGTTGACTAAAGTTGTTTTTTATTGAACTCATACCATGCATTCTTACCAATAAATGGGCCTAGACCATTAAATACATAAGCTATCAATATATTATACAAATAAATTATAGACCATAAAAATAGAAAAAAAGTTTTAAATTGGTGTGTTTTATAAAATTAAATGCAATGGGGCATATATACCCATAGACACACTGGTGCATTACAATAAAGAAAAATCCCTGATGTGTTATACCAACACAAGTGCACCGTGAATGGCCGAAAAGTATTTATTATTTTATGGAATTAAAAAATGGAAATTTCATGCCATTATCCTTGTTATTTTTTTATAAACGCGCTGATAATAGACAACTGAGAAAAAAAAGAGAAAACTATGTGTCTTATGTCATTAGTGGTGCACCATAACGATACGCGCACCGACGCGTTTTGGAAAACCAAAAATACTGATTTTGACGCATTCATTTTTTTTTAGAAAACTAAAAAGACAAAAATAAAAATAAAAAAACTTTTGAGGATCGACATGTTTATAAATTCAATCCAAATAATGGCCCAATCTCGCCCTAATATTTCTATATATATTCACAATTTCAACAAATCTAAAATCCCTAAAAGGTGAAATCGTAATTTTGTGAAATGTTAAAGCGATTTAAACCATGCTGTAAAACTCCGTAGCCACAACAAACGAAAAGAAGCATTAAGAAGAGAAGGGTTGCAACATTGAAGGTACTATGAAGTTTTTTTTTATAAATCTATTTAATATCTAAATAAGATAATAAAAATAACAATAATATTTACATGAAATTTTTACTATGCATGGTTTTGTTTCATTCACCATACCTAACAAATTTCGATCTTAAGAATAATCCAGTTGCTCCAAACACCTTCTGCATAAGTCTTTGTTCCAAATCTCTCCCCTAAAAATTTTGGCAAAAGAGAGAATTAATGTTTAGATTTTTTTCTTTTGAACGCACTTTAGAATTATTTTTTCAATCTTAAAATTGCCGCCATTTTTTCAGTTTAGGGAAAAAATAGCTTGTGCGATTTTTTTTTATTTTGAAATTTTGGTAGTTCGGTACACCCGTCCCCATGACGCACCTATGTGTTACTTTATAAACCACACCGATATCCTGAAACTTTAAAAAATATGATCACTCAGTGCACGTATAATTATGACGCACCCTATGCACTTGCATTTAAGAAACGCATCAGAAAGAAAATTGTTGTAAATACATGTATAAATATCTGCTACCAAATGTATTGAATATTTTCTATTACAGGAGCTTTTGTGGAGGATATTTCACGGTGTGTTTATCATTTTTGAAAAAAATTATTGTTAATCGGTGCACATATACATTTATCGCATCAGTATGGTTGTGTTTATGAAACACACAATATTGAATAATTGTGTATAATTCATGTATAACTATCCGCTACCAAATGTAGCAGATATTTTCTCCCAAGGAAAATTTTACGAAGATTCTTTCACGGTGCATTTATTGTTGTTGAGAACAAATGTGTTTAGTCTATTTGAGCGCACCAGTGTGTGTATATTGGAATAGATACACCGAGAAAAAAATTAATGCTCGGTTTTTTTGGTTCCACTTAAACATATATTCATCTCAAATTTTCTTTAAGTATTCAACAACACCAATTACAATATTTAATAGTACATATATGTTGCTTAAACCCACCTTTCTCTTATAGAGTGGTTTCTAAATTATATTGGAAGTTAGATTGGAATATAGTTCTTGAAAAAACTTAGGATTGTAGAGATCTATATTTTTGTTCATTTGGCTCAAATGCAGGGAGAAAAATTTGTAGTATCAAATGGTCAATTATTCAGATTTCGACTCATTCCATCATGTTTAATGTTCGACGATTTCTCCCTTTCCATCCAAAGTAAGTTCATGTTTTATTTATATTTTGACTATTTATTTGAATTTATGTTACTTATCCATGTGAATCTTAATATCAACTTATTCTTTATTGTAGGATCCCGATTCAGGTTCGAGTTCAGATGCATAAGAAATTCCATCGATTTCAAACTGACATAATCTCTCATCAGAAGTAAGATACCGCATGAACTCCATAGATGAAAATGGGCAAATGACTTTACCCTGCAAATTGTAACATGTCGTCTTCAAGCTGCAATCCTGGTTCATTGATTCTAATTTGTCATGAGCTATAACTCTTTTATGACACCCCATTATTTTGTGGTTGTTCAAAATGTTAAGGGTTGAAGGATAACCCTTGGCATGTTACAGTCACCCATTACACCAATTATATATTACCCAATCATGTTGATGGTCTAATACCCCCTAGTGCAGTAAAGAGTCCAATAGGTGATATAAAAAAGACACGTAGGAACACTTCCCTATGATCTCTTTTGAAAATGTTGGAAGCCAAAACAACTATGTCTCATCCTAAATTGACGAACCCCTCTGCTTATGTTCAGTCAATTGAAGGTTCTAGTGATCCAAAGTATGATTTGAATGTCACCCAAACCATATCTACTAGAATATCCAAAAAGTTGCATGAGTTGAGAGAAAAATTGACCAAGTACACAACGAGGTTCGTCCAATTGTTTGAGGGTAGCAATGATTTCTCCCTTCTCGTGAATTTCCAGTGTAAATATCAAACTTCTTACAACCATGCTTTGTATGGCGCTTGGTCATCTTCTCTACCTATTCCTAATGTTAGGACTGAATTCTCCTTTTGCGGTAATAATTTTGTGATTGCGATGTCTAATATTGATGTTGCAAATCTTGGGTTGTTCATCCTCTCACATGTACTTGTTCCTCCCAAACAATTGGTAGCACTTATGCCATTTTGTGGTCCTATATATTATCGGTCTGATTACTTGAATATTGTTAAATACAAGCATAGCATTTCCATGTATTGCATGTGCATGAATGGTTATGTTTCTGGAAACTTTAACAGGAAGAACATGTTATATATAGACGGTCATCCACTCACTAATGGGAATATTGCGGGGTTCACAAATAGTTTAGGTTCTTTTTATTTTATGTCAATTGTTCATTTGAGGAACTATTTAATGACCAAGAGTTCTTTATGAAAAATAAACCGTCAAGATTTGTTGTTGTACATGAAATACATAGTTTATCTTCTGGTGATGAGTTGTTAATAAACTACTACTTTTGTATACTACCAACCGCTCATCAGACACGTCTCGCATTGGGATTACCCTTAGACGTTCCCTTGGGGTGTAAGAAAAGAAAACATTGATTAATTATATTTGTCAATTTACAATGGGATCCATGTTAATGTATTGGTCAGCTTGAAATTATGTTTTATAAATTGTTAATTTAGTTTATAAATTGTATTTGAAAATGTCTTGCTCAATTTTAATTTTTTATATTTAATGTGGAATTGGTGTTAATTTATCGCTTAATCTGAACGTTTGCTTTATAAATTGTTTGTAGCTTATCATTGTGTATTGTGAATTATCCTTATTCTTCTTTAATAATTGGTTTGTATAATAATAGATCAAACCAATTGCATTGTGCGTACTGTCAGTAAAATTATATGTTAATTAATTCGACATTAAATTATCGACCGGGATACGTAGACTTAGAGATGCAAGCACAATATGTGCGATATCAGGGCCTAAGCCAGCCTAATCTAATGTCGGCAAACACACAAAACAATTGCAACTAGCCCAATCATCTTGGAGGGAAACCCACCATAAGGTGATCATATCTACCAAGTTAGGCCATTTATTCCTTCATTGGTGATTGGAACTATTTAGAAATAAAATCAAATGCAAGGTCTTCAAGAGAAAATTAAACCAATACCAAATATTTTCTCTATTTACTTCAAACCATAAAGTAATAAGAACAGGTAAATATAAATCCTAGCTTGAAAAATGATATTTAAACTTTAAACAAAATCTAACTCAACCACGCAATAAAGTGCATTGATTGCAAGTGGAAAACCAAGAAATAATTTCTTAAAATACTCATGAATTAATTAAACTAAAATATATTCAACCAAAACCATTAATTTTTAAGTCAACCCAATCAATCAATTTGTAAATGTAAATGACAAGTTGAATAATGCATGAAAGAATATTTGAAATCAACTATTAAAATCTTGTATAAAACCTTAAAACATCTAACGTGTTGTGTGTTTGAGTGACGAACTAAGGGAGAATTTATAGAACTTGAAATGTTACATAACTCATCTATAAAACCTTTAATGTGGGTGCAAGTGCTCATTCTAAATTTAACTAAACTGAACTACTTAATATAACACACATAAACTGAAATATTTTGTTACATCAATCCATAAATTTAAATAACTAGCCATGAATATGCATAAAAAAAAATTTAATTCATCATTAATATCTTCTATGAAATTTAATTCATCTACAGTGCCATGTGTGCAAGTAGCATGTCAAACCATTCAGAAAAGAAGTATAGAAATCCACTCAATCCTACAAATTAAAAATGCTTTAATCTCAAGAAAAGGATATTTGATAAACTGGTAACAAACCTAAGAACAAAGTACTAAAACGATATCAAATGAAAGACTTAAATCTCCATAGAATCTTTACAAGTGAAATCGAGTTTTAAATTAGAGAGAGAGAATCAAATCTAAATTCTTCCCAATCAAAGGATAAACATGACAGTTATAAATCTTAGGAATTCAAACACGGGAAGTGATTCTCAACATCATAAATGAATTTAAAGATTTGATAGAAAATTAACCAGTAAGCATTGTTGTTAACTTCACATTTCATTTACCAATTCATTCAAGAATACTCCCTGGGTTAATCGATATCAAATCTCTCTGGTCCTCTGTTTGCAATTTATTAATTATGAAATTAATTATTATTTTAATTATTCCTAACCCATCTGTGAATGATGTTCAAGCTCGGTGAAAATGAATTTTTTTTTGTACTGACTGTTTAAATTTCAAACTCAACAACCAACTCTTCTTTCAAGAAATCCATAAACATTTGAACTCGATTTGACTCAACAATTTAGATACAAGGAGAATAATATCAAATCATTTTCCTCTTACATCTAATACTTTGTCTTTGAATTTATCTATGCAAATTCTAACTCAAACATGTGAATTCAAGAACTAATCTTTGAAATGTAAAATCGATTAAAAGGAACTCTTCCATTCAATGAAAATAAATTGTGTTTATCATTAAAAGAAAACGTTGGTTATCAATGAAAGAATATTATTTATCAATGGAAGAAACACTATTTAACAATGGAAGAACTCTGTGCACAAAACTTTAACTTAAAACGATTACTATGAATTTAACATGCTAAAGATAAGCATAAACTACTTATTAAAACTTTGTAATATATATGAAATCAAATTATCATGAAATGATTAACAAGCTACGGCAAAACGTAAAACTAGATTATAAGTTATTAAGTTTAAATTAATGGAGGCTACGCTAACTCTTGTGGTGGGACCTTGTCACTTGAGATAGCTCAGCCTAAGGCACCTCAATATGTATGCATGATTCAAATCATCAAACAATGTTCAGAATGATCCATTGCATATTCAACTCTTGATCTAATCCATGCAATGCACAAAAACAAAATATTTTATAATCAATCTAGCCTTCTATTACATGATAAATCCTCCTGATAAAAATAATAATCCCCTCTGCTCTTCTACACACCTTGATTTATACATTTAGACTCAAAGGAGAAGATCAAAACCGAACCCCCCAAGCTCTATGTCACTCAACAAATCATTTAACTTGGAAAACCGACCATGCACAGAATCTGGAAAAATCCATCCCAATTAGATGCGAATTCCTCCCAATCCATTGAGAAATTTCAAAATCCATCTTAGAAAAAGGTAAACCACCCTAATTGGGAAGTGGGTTTCAAATGGTTTCTCTGGGTTCTTCACGAATGTCTCATAAATTGATCATGAAATCTTCTTCCTGCTTAATGACGGGAGTGTCGGATTGAATGTCAGATCGGGTGGAGGATCAGGTGTAGGATCAGGTGAGTGATAAATCTGTATAGTAACAAGATTCTATATACCAAATAATTATTCATTAGATGTGACCTTTGAAATTGTGTTTAAAACTTAATGAAATAGATAGAATAATAAAAAAAATTACCTTATCAAAGGCTTCATAAAGTAGTCTTCAAAGTTTATATGAATGATTCCAAAATGGATGATAAATGTTGGGCCAGGAAAAGTGCACAAGGAAGAATATGATGTGCAAGCAAAGGAGGAAAAGTATGTGCATGGAGGAGAAAGGGAGGATAAGGATGGAAAGGAAGCGTAGAACATAGAAAGTTGTGACAGGGTTGGTGCGACAAGGAAAAGAACATATAGAGTTGGTGGAAGAGGCAGGTAGAAGAGTTAATGCTGGACAGGCGGAAGTCAAGGAAGACTACAGAAGGACGAACCAGCAGAAGATAGAAGGACAGTTTTATGGCTAGTTATGATTGGTGCAGAAGGATGAAAGACGTTCCTGCGACTATTTAAGGCTGTGGTTAATGCATTACAGGAATTTTGCGGCTAGGTATGGGTCGATATTTAATGTAACAGAGATATTTTGTAGCTACCTAAGTCTGTAATAACTGATCTATACTCAGTTGACCCTGCGTGGTCTTGTAAGTATTATAAATAGAAGGAACCTGCTCTGTATAAGGGTTCCTGGTTCAGTCAATTTTGGTCAGTTCAGTTGGATGTTCATTGTTCATTCATTGAGTAAGTTAGATTCAGTTATTAGTTTATTGTTGACTTAGAGATAATTCTAGTAGAAGGATAAGGTTTTTGAGCCACAGATCTTGCAGCTGTGTGCGCAGACTGCTAGTAAAGTAGAAGAGTCGATCCAGGCTATGTGCGGATTAGTAGGAGTAGATAGAGATTAAACTAGAGAGCATGAGAGCAAGAATATTGAATCAAAAAGACATATCTTAAGAACATTCTCCAAGTTACACGCTACAAGGTGCTACCTATATTTCTCATGCCAGAAGAAGAGCACCTTGGTGGTTTTTCCCATATGGGTTTCCACATTATTTCATGTGTTATATGAATGAATGTTGTGGATATTGAATGTCTATGTGAATTTTTGGTTACCTTGCATTGTTACAGTTACAGTTGTTGTTGAATGTATGTTGCAGTATGAATGAATGACTGTTTAAAAGTATTGTTGGACTATTGTGTATGAGTTCATGGTTAAGCTGCTACGTTAAAATATAAGTCGCACACTATTTATCAAGTATAAGGAATCGGTTGCATCGCACCGTTTCTCCAATTGTTGAGTCTAAGGACAAGGTCATGTCGCTCAGGTGGATTGTGACACATAGTTGTGTCACTGTTGCAGAGTGAAAGACTCCATCCCACCGTCTTTGTCGAGCACCTTGGCCGCGCTCCAAGGGACTATAATCCCTTCCCAACTACGGAAACATGGTTCTGGAAGTTACACATTGAGATATCTTAGGTGAGACTACGTCTACCTCGCGATTGTTTCCAACTGAGCTTTCTCTGTCGGGTCGATGTCTTTTGGTGTCTTGTTGGTATTGTGTTGTTGTTGAACCGCAGGTCAAGCCAAGGAAGAGAAAGAGGCCAACAAATGGTTCTATTGCTGGGACCCAATCATTTGAGTCGAGGGAAATGTTGTGGCATCCGACAAATAATAAGATAGAGGACTGGATGGAGTCTAAGACGCTAGCATTCACGCAAGAGGAGAGCGCAGGATCATAGTTGAGTGCAGAAAACTAGGTATACCAATACATATACACTGATATTCATGAGATATTCTTCACAGAATTTTGCATTGTGTTGCATGAGTGGCTTTCAAGATTGGCAAGAAGGAAGACAAATTTCCAGAGAAGAGAAGCAGTCGAGTGGAGTGATCAATTGGTGTGCAAAGTAACCAGTGTAAGTAACACCATATCTAGAGCTATTGATTTTTGGGTTGACAGTATTTTGCAAGGATATATTACTGAGTTTGCAGGAGGGGCTATAATCTCATATAGTAATGCTGAAAGAAATTTTTTCCAAGGACCCCCAAGAAGATATTTTTTATCTCTCAGTACATGGATAAAATGCTTTTTTATGAGAAGAATATATTGCATTTGAGTAGTTGAGTCTCACACCCCAAAGGAAGGCTATGTCATAGATGACCTATTAAGAAAATGGGAAACTGTGAGTTGAGATGTTCCCAGGAAGTACAGAACCTGAACTAGAAGCTAGATTCCTAAGGAGTCAAAGGAGATTCAGATGAGGGAAGATAAGAAAGACAGAGGAAGGTTGACGAGCTCCTAGTCCATTCGAAGAGAGTGAGAAAACACTTTAGTCACAGGTAGATGAAGGATAATGTGACGAAGAGGAGGACCATAACCCGATTTCAAAAGGAGCAGAAGACTTTGAAGAGACTATCGAGACACCAAGGTTAGGATGCAACTACATCACACTAGGAGTATTGCCAGAGGTAAGGTCTAGAGCCTCATCTCCTGAAAGGGTTGTTAATACTGATAGAGCTAGCACTGCGACTAGCGTGCAAGAGAAAACACCTATGTTTATTCAGTCATCAGATAACCCCAACGCCAACTTAATTGCTGGGGCAGATATCCGCTTACCCACATTCAATGGAAATGGAGCAGAATATTTAGAGCAGCATTGATTCATCTATGAAGCTGTTTGGATGGTTCACTTATTTCATAATAGGGAATTAAAGAAATTATATATGATCACAACTCTAAGGGGTTGTGCGCTGGACTAGTTTATGAATTTCTACATAATACCACCAGGAGTACCACAAAAAACCCTTGAATATATACAATCCGCAATGATCTCTGAGTTCAAAAAACCTAAATCTGAGTCGCAATGTATCACTGAGATCAATGAAATCAAACAAGCATTGGTAGAGTTAGTCTGGTACTTTGACCAATGGTTTAAGACATTGATGACCAAATTAAGCTTCCAAATTCCAGATGTTCAGCATAAAGAGTGTCTTATTTCCATGCTATTACCACAGATATGAGGTCCATTGATTCAACAAAATATCGAGTCATATATGGAAGTGCTAGAATTGGCAATGAAGATGGAATCATTGCCAATTAAGGATGGTGTCACAGGAATGGTGCAGATTTAGTCGCAATTGGCTAATCTAATGATATAGCTACATGGCATTAAAAAGGGTAAGGAATCCCACGAATATTTATGGTGCACAAAATGTAGAACGAACAGACACGCCAAGGATAATTGTTTGACCTTCATGAATTACATCTCATCCGATGCGCAAAACCCATTAAGTATCCACGGACTACCATGGTGCCGCATATCCCAAAATAGAGGACACTGCGACGAAAATTATCTATACTTACAAAAGATTGTAAGCACTCCAACAAACCTATTCTGTAAATTTTGTAAGTCAATAGGGCATGAAGAGAAGGATTGTAGAGCATACCAATTCTTGAAGGAAAAGACGGTCGACACAGACTTGATAAAGAATTAGGGGTAGACTCGGGCTGAACCGGTGTAAGCATCATATCATCCTGTACACTTCCCACCCAATCAGTATCAGAACTAGTATCAGCCTCAGTATTCCCCACGGCAACCATATGCGTAGCAGAATCACTATCAGTCGCAATATCAACAGAATCAATACCCCCCGCAGCAACCACACCCTCAAGGAAGGGGTGGCAGAAAATTCAAAGGAAGAGGAGGAGGAGGAGGATTCGGTAGAGGAAGAGGTCAGGTTACATGCTATAATTATGGACAACTAGGTCACTATGCCAGAGATTACCTAGAGCCTGCAAAGACATGTTCTTACTGTAATGGACAGGACCATAATATGGATCAATGTCCTCATTTGATTACGAAATGGCAGGAAATGACCATTACAGGTCCTACACTGTGCAGAATCCAAACCCAAATCCAAATCCTAAATTGAATGTCCAAATGATTGTTGTTAATCCAAGAGATCCAAACGTCGTTGTTGTAACACGAGGAGGTTCTACGAATGGGGCTGATCAAGAAACCCAGCAAGAATAACTGCAGCCACAGGTATGACCCGCAACATGGAAGAAGGATCCATTCGACATCCAAAAACAGAAGCAAGTATTCATGTACATGCGACGTGAGTTTGTGGATCCAAAAGAACCGTCAACATTAGAATAATTCAAGGAAATGACTAAACGATTTCACCAGATGCTCCAGAAGAAGACTCCACAAAAGGTTAGTAAACTCGAGTCGTTTCTGTCAAGTTGCTTAGTGTTAATTCAAGAAAAATATGCTATGGCAAAAATTCAAGCACTGATAGAAGAAACACCAGTAGAGCTGCAACCTGAAAATAAATTTAACCAGGTCAGTAAGAAATTCAAAAATGGACACGAGTTAAGAATGACTGCGCAGATAGGGGATTATGACATGGATTATATCATTTTAGACTTAAGATTTGATGTTAATATATTAACACGACAAACTTCGGAAAGTATGGGAAAACCGTGCCTAGACTGGTATCCTGTCTATCTACAACTTGCAAATCAAGCGAAGGTCCTCCCAATTGGTAGATTGAGTCAATTTCCTGTCGACATTAAAGGGTTGCACACGTTTTCCAAATTTGAAGTCATTAACATTGTTGATGACACGAACCCATATCCTGCACTGCTAGGGATATATTGGGCCATAGAAAATTAGACCATTATCAATTTCAAGAAAAGGATCCTCTCATTCGAGGATAATGAGATGAGGGTAGTGTCACCCATTGATATATTGGAAGGACAAAGATATGTAGAGCATGTCTACAATGAGGGATAGGGTGACTATCTTGACCAGATCTACAATGTCACTGCCATGCAAGAATACTATATTAATCCGACAACATATTTAAGCCTATGTTGGAAGAGTGCTAGTTCTTGTACATCTGAATCAAGGGAGGCCTTGCAGAACTAGAAAAATAGGATACATGAGGTCTCTATGAGAAGGTGCACCAGAGTTACAAGGTCTGTGCGACAGGTGGAGAACAAGCTACAAGAGTTTCCCACCTATGAGGGTTTTCCTAACCTTGTGACCTTCTTAAGTGAGTTCAAAGGACTTGTAACAGAGTCACAACGATTTTCTACGTTAGACCATGTACTGAAGGCTACACCCGCTAGATGGTGGGGTACACACAAGCAGCTCATAACAGAATGGCCACAATGCAGAAGGTTGATGGAAGTAATATTTGGTGAAGAAATCACCACCATGAGTCACAAATATACTTGACTGTCAATCCCTACCAAACTAATCAATCGGTGTCATAGTGTATTTACAGAATACCCGCGACAAGAATGGGTTCATCATTTCATTCACACGTTGGAAATGACACCTAGAACGTGGTATGAATCTATGGAGTTGCGACAAGGAACCCAATATTGGGAAGGACTTGCTAAGCAGTTTAGATAGACATTTGAATTTTCTGATGAACAAACTACATTTGATGTTGCACTTCAACCGATAAAGGAGAAGATATTTGTTGAAATTCATGTTGAAGAGGCCAATTCTCACCAGTGCAGTGTGACCATTCAGCAATGAATGACCTGCTAAAATCTAGTTGGAGACCCAGATGATGATCTGACTAACATAAACATACCAGAATCAGAGGGCACGGACACAGTAGAAGGAAGTGGTATTTCAAGTGACCAATTCCTTAAGCCATTGAAAATCAAGAAGGTAAACATTTCATCACCAAAGAACCCAAAGTTCACCAATATAGGAGATTTCTGGGATGAAGAGGCATTCACGAAGATCATAGACTTGCTGCATGAATATCAGGATATATTCCCTACCAAATTTTCAAAGATGAAGGGGATAGTAGGAGATCTAGGGAAGATGAAAATACTCCTAGAACTAGATGCTAAACCCAGTAAACAACGCCCGTATAGACTAAATCCAAGATATAAAGAGAAGGTAAAAGTAGAATTGGATCGCATGCTCGATGCATGAATCATTGAACCTGTTGAGGAATCGGAGTAGATCAGCCCTATAGTGATTTAGGATAAAAAAATAACAGGTCAAGTTAGGATCTGTGTCGACCTAAGGAATTTGAATGATGCATTCTTGCACAATCCATTCCCAACACCATTTACGGAAGAATCACTTGAAAGTGTTGGAGGGAAAGAGATGTATTCATTCATCGACAGCTTCTCTAGCTATCATCAAGTCAAAATCACGAAGGAAGATCACCACAAAAAAACCTTCGTCATAGAATGGGGTTGCTACCAGTATACGGTAATGCCCTTTGGACTCAAGAATGCACCTGTTATTTTTTCTAGAATAGTAGTCTCTTCTTTTAAAAATTTTATTCATAAATTTCTTGAGGTCTAGTTTGATGATTGGACTATGTTTTCCCTAGTAAGATACCATATTGAGAGTTTGTGCATGATGTTGTCCTGTTGTCTCCAGTATCAGATCACTCTCAATTCCAAGAAATGTATTTTTTGTGCACCATTTAGTGTTCTATTAGGTCACGTCGTATGTCGTGACAGTATTTTGGTCAACCCAGCATAAGTTGTGATTATCCTTGGCTTACCACCACCTACATCAATCACGTAACTCAGTTTAGTGCTAGGACATATAGGCTACTACAAGAATTTCATCAGAGGATATGCAGAGATCACTGCACCTATGGAGAAAATGTTGAAGAAAGATGCAAATTTTTAGTGGACACCAGCTTTCCAGGAAATCTTGGACAAATTAAATAACAATATGGCCACTACACCAATATCGGTATTCCTAGACTGGAAAAAGGAATCCCATGTGCATGTCGACGCGTCGTTTGTTGTGCTCGGCACAGTCTTGACACAACCAGGAGAGGGTATGCTTGACCACCCTATTGCTTTTGCTACCAGAAAATTGTCGATGACAGAAAAGAACTACACAATGACAGAAAGAGAAGGCCTTTCTATGGTGTATGCACTTCAGAAGTTTCGACACTACTTGTTGGGTGGACATTTCCATATGTACACTGATCATTCAGCACTGAAATACCTAGTCAACAAGACAATGTTGGGGGTGAAGATATGTCGATGGCTTCTCCTATTTCAAGAATTTGATTTTTAGGTCATTGTCAAACCTGGTTGACTAAATGTCAAGTCAGACCACTTGTCACGAATAGAAAGTAGTGAAGAGCCAACCATCCTGGAAGATAATTTTCCTGATGCACAACTATTTGCGGTCACTATGATGGAAGACTAGAACAAGGAATTTAACGCTATAATCCACTTTCTAAGTACATGTTATGCGTATTCAGGATTCTCCATCAATCAAAAGAAACACTTGGTCGTTAGAGATGCTAATTTTACATTGATCCCTGGACACTTGTACAAGTTGGGCGTGGATGAAATACTGCGCTGCTGTGTTTTTTATTATGAGTGACCTTGGGTTATGAGTGAAGCACATGCTGGTGTTGCAAGTGGACACTACGTGGGAAAGGAAACTATGTGCAAGATATTACAGGGAGGATTATGGTGGCAAACCATACACATGGATACTAAAAGCTTCTACAGGTGATATGATATTTGCCAGAGAAAAGGAAAACCATCGCGCCGCGACAAGATGTTGCTTGCACCGCATATAACGCTGCAAGCATTCAAAAAATGGGTTGTTGATTTTGTTGGAGCGATCAATCCACCAGGAAAAAATATTGATGCACACAACATTATCATTGTGATAGACTATTTAACCAGATGGGCTGAAGCTGTGCTTGTTAAATATTGCACTGTTGTGACTGCGACGAAGTTCTTATTTGAAAATGTGGTAAACATATTTGGCTGCCCAAAAATTCTACTCAGTGACCAAGGTACACATTGTGTTAACAAAATTATTGTTGAGCTTACTGCAGAGTTCCAAATCCAACATAAGAATATGACACTGTATCATCTTCATGCGAATGGAACATTCGAAACTTTTAACAAGATTCTAGAAAACACATTGACTAAGGTATGCAACGTGCGCCGAGATGACTGGGATCAGAAAGTGTCATTTGTGCTATGGGCGTATCGGACAAATTGTAAGAGATTGACAGGACACACCCCATTCAGACTGGTATATGGACAAGAAGCTATTGTGCCAATGGAGTATATTGTGCCAAGTCTATGGATTGTTGCGCTAATGGAGATGACCGACGGAGAACCTGTTGAACAGAGGTTGTCGTTTCTTATTTAGATGTAAGAGGAACACTTCATTGTAGGATTTCATCAGACTATCGAGAAGCAAAGATGGAAGGCGTGGCATGATTTCCATATCCGAGTCAAACCATTCAAAGTCGGAGGACTTGTGTTGCTGTATGACAGCAAATTTTTCAAACACCCAAGAAAGCTAAAGACACATTGGCTGGGGCCATATGTGATCGTGCACATCACTAATACAGGTGCAGTAAAAATACAGAAACTGGACCACACATACGTCAGAGGGATGATAAATGGCATTCTTCTGAAACCATACTATGATGGTCACAACATCCCTGGCTAAAATCGTGTTGCGTGTGAAAAATTGAAAAAAACAAAAATTGTTATGTCGTACGTCTATGGCGGAACCAGCGGAAAAGCACAGGAAAAAGCGGAAACCGTAGGGAAAAGCAGGTAAGACAGGCTAGATGACATTATAGTGTGATTATCCGGCAAATATTGAGGTGGTTATGACATCTAAGTGTCATTAATTCGATGAGATACGAGGAGAATGACGACTTGATTTTTGGTCCCATCAGTTGTCCGCGTCATAACTATCACAACTATGCTGACAAGTACAGTTCAGCACTTAAGTTGCCGAGTTAATGAAGAAACACGTTGGCCGAGAATCCCATGTGATCGATTAGACATCGAACTCCCATCGCATGATGACTTCAAGATGCATAGGCAAGTATAAATACAAGGATTCACCATCAAGCAGTATTTTACACACACACACAGAGCACGAGAAAACTAGAGCCGAGAGTTCACAAAGAGGAATCCTGTCATAGAGTGAGCCGATACCCATGGTAATATAGATATCCAATGCAAGTGATCTATACAACTCGATTGTCACCTCAGGGTGTCCAATTGAAGAAGAGATCGTATCATCCGAAGTGCAGCAACCAAAACAAGAATAGAACTCGACCCAATGGCGCGAACAAGAAAGCAGGCTACTCTGGCCCCTATTCCACCCCGTGGTTTATGCGCTATGTTGAGCCCTATTTATAACCCACAAACTACACCTGCACAACCTATCCTGGAGCCGAGATAGGCTGGGGAGAGAGAAGCTAAAGAGTCCTCCTGACTAGGACTGTCAAGGAAATGCAAGGCTAAGGTCATTGTGTACAACCCTCAGAAAGAGCCGGTGGAGGAGGACGTGCTGTAGGAAGAGCTGATGGAGGAGGACTCCCCACCCCACATAGACCTGGATGCTGAGGAGGAAGAAGAAAACTTCCGCACTATGTTTGGCCAAGGATACCCGAAGCAGAGCCAATGACACTTCCCAAGAAAGCGCGCACATTTTTAGTAACACCCCCGATCCCTGATTGCATACCCTTGCCAATGGACATAATTCCAAAGCTCACCAAGTTGGGATTCGAGGACATTGACACTCGCCAGCAAGTGAGTTTGGAAATAAAGAACTGCATGAGTATGATTCAAACTGGGCTGACTGGGCCTAAGGTTTTAAAGCCAATGAAATGGGATACTGGCATCGACCAAGCAGGATTGATGAACTTGTTGTTCATGCCGCATTTTTGCCATAGCCTGTAGGAAAATACATATGTGAAACAGTTCCTGGTATGTTTCCATAGAGGGTTCCTATGGATCGATCGACCATACCCGGTCAATGTCAAGCTTATCTCATCGATCACAGGACTGTCGAAGAAAGGACACAAACTCGTGCCATATTTGTGCCAAAACGGGGATACCACCAAGGTTAAATAGAAGTATAATCTTTAGCACACGGGAAGGGGATTCCTAAATCCCCCTATCGAAGATGCAAGTGTGCAGTTCACCATAAGGATCCTGTCTTTCAAGTTGTTGCACAAGATGATGCCAAATGAATGCGCCACTGGAGCGGTGGAACTTGCAGAATAATGCACACAAGGTGTGACTTTTAATTGGTCACAGTTCCTACTCAATGAACTGATAGACGATGCATTGCAGGCACAGGAGGATCCTAAATACAAATTTCACTACTCTTGGCTGCTCATCCTAATCTCATTCATCTTGTGGGACAACCCACCAGACTACGAACCAATGGATGTCCCAATACCTTGCCTTGGCGCAAAGTACCAGAACCTGTGGGAAGATAAGAAAGACAAGATCTGCTTGAAAGATAATAACATCAAGTTTTTTTTGCATGTCAAGGTGCTGCGCGATGTTATCAGGCGATCCCACAGAGTCTGGGCTACAACGGTGCACATATATGCGGCCTTCATAAATTTCCAGGGGGGTGCACATAACATGATTTTGGAGACAAAGAACGACCCAACCAATCAAGTGCACCAGGAATGGTTTATGATTACCGATGATGCTGTAGACACAATTATACAGGATTTGCTGAAAGAATGGCACAGCCCACTGGTAGAGCCGTTGGCTGAAGGAGAAAACCAAGAAGACCTACTAGCTAACCAAGGTGGAAACGTTAGCACAGGTGGCGATGCCGGAAATGGCCAAGGAAACGATGGAGGCAACGATCAAGAAAATCAGTTGCAAGAAGGAAAAGATGATGATGATCGTGGTGATGATGGCTCTGATCGAGGCAATGAAGAACGAAAACCTACTAACAAGGACATCCACAGTCAACAGAAAGAATAGCAACAACAGAGCAGGTTGTAGCACAAAAAGAGAAAATCCAAAAAAATGACTAACACGGATACATTGACAGAGGATGATATTCACGTGCTAGCAAACGTTGTAGCCAAGGTCACTAGTAAAATCCTCGAGGTTCTCAATACGCAACAGGAAAATGTCACCGATCAAGTTTCAAAGCACCTCAATAAGCTCACAGAGGCCCTTAACGAAGTCAAAGCCACTGTCGAGGCTGAAACTTATGGTGTGGATACCAATGTCCCGTTAGTCACACCAGAGCTAGTGTCACCAATAAAAGTACAAATCCACGGGCGCGCAATGGAGAAAAGGAAGGTGACGGTTGTGTTTGATGGTGTTGTCAAAGAGTTTGACACATTGTAGATTGACTTCTCAAAGCTCACATCAGGAGAAGTCTACAAGCTACAACAGGCAGCCGCGACTGAAATACGAATTCAGGAGAATGTTGTTATGTATCAGGAAACGAAACATCAAAGGAAGGCCAAGCAGTGCAAGGCCCTCCTGAAAGAGAAAGAATAAGAAATTGTCACGCACAAGAGAATTCATGTTGCACTAGCTGAAGCCATTAAAGGTGCGGTCACCGAGTTCCCACCAAAAGCGGTCCAGGAAGATGAAGATTCAGCTGCTAAGGTTGCCAGGGTGTCATAGATTGTAGTGGAAGTGAAGAAGCAAGTTGAGGAGTTGCAAGCGAGGCAAGTACCAAGCACACCTCCTGAGGTGCTTAAGGAACGCAACAAAGCAGCATCTGAGGCTATTGGGAAAATAAGCGAAGGATAAAAACTCTACACTAAGGAAGTTGAAGTCGTTTCCACGATATGGGAAGCACTTCTGGAAGATCAAACTAGGGAAAAGATCAAGGAAAACACGCGACAAGCTGAGGAGAAAATTACCGTGGTGAAGGCAAAGATGAAGAAGCTGACATTTAAGGAAAAGGTTACAAAGATGGTTGAGATCAAGCGGCTGTAGCAGGAATTCAAAGCTCTACATGAGCAAGAGCATACTAGGGAAGCAGAAGTGGAAACACACCAGTCGGAAGCAGCATGGCTCACAGGCCTTATTCATCCTGTGCAACAAAAAATTCAGCACATTGCATAGTCACTGGAGGCAGGACCATCAAAACATATCAGTTCCGACCGGGTGGAGAAATTGGTCGCACAAGAGGAGGAAGTAGCAGCAGAAGTTGCTAGAATGCAACAGGTGGTGAAGGAATTTTAGGACAAGGGTGGTCCTCCCACGCAGCCTGGACCAAAGCTCGAGCTAGAGGATTAAGTTGTGGGCATTTACATTTTTCCTGAGATCCCCATTTTTTGTTAGTGGCTCAGGGCGAGCCACATCTGAGTGTTGGGGGGCCGTTGGGCCAAGAAAAGTGCACAAGGAAAAATCTAACACACAAGTAAAGAAGCAAAAATATGTGTGTAGTGGAGAGAGGAACGATAAGGATGGAAAGGAAGCGCAGAACAGAGAAAGCTGCGACAGGGGTGGTGCGATGAGGAAAATAACATCTAGAGTCGATGGAATAGGCAAGTAGAATATTTAATGCTAGACAGGTAGAATTCAAGGAAGACTGCAAAAGGACGAACCAGCAGAAGATAGAAGGATATTTTTGCAGCTAGTTATGACTAGTGTAGAAGGCTAAAAGACGTTCCCGCGGCTAGTTAAGGTTTTGGTTAATGCATTACAGGACTTTCGCGGCTAGGTATGGGCTGATATTTAATGTAACAGAGATATTTTGTAGCTACCTAAGTCTGTAATAACTGATTTGTACTCAGTCGACCCTGTGTGGTCTTGTAAGTATTATAAATAGAAGGAGCCCACTCTGTATAGGGGTTCCTGGTTCAGTCAGTTTTGGTCAGTTTGGTTGGATTTTCATTGTTCATTCATTCAGTAAGTTAGAGTCAGTTAGTAGTTTATTATCAACTCAGAGAGGATTCTAGTAGAAGGAGAAGGCTATTGAGTCATGGATCTTGCAGCTGTGTGTGGAGAATGCTAGTAAAGTAGAAGAGTGGATCCAGGTTGTGTGTGGATCAGTAGGAGTAGACAAAGAATAAACCAGAGAGCATGAGAGAAAGAATATTGAGTCAGAAAGACATATCTTAAGAACAGTCTGTAAGTTGCAGGTTGTAAGCTGATACTTATATTTCTCATGCCATATGAAAAGCACCTTGGTGGTTTTTCCCATATGGTTTTCCACGTTATTTCCTATGTTATATGAATGAATGCTTTGGATATTCAATGTTTATGTGAATGTTTGGTTACCTTACATTATTACAGTTACAATTGTTGTTGAATGTATGTCGCAGTATGAATGAATGGTTGTTTAAAAGTATTTTTGGACTATTCTGTATGAGTTCATGGTTAAGCTGCTACGTTAAATAATAAGTCGCACATTGTCGGTTAAGTATAAGGAATTGGTTGCGTCACATTTTTGTGCTAGTTGTTGAGTCTAAGGACAAGGTCGTGTCGCGCAAGTGGACTATGACACATATTTGTGCCACTGTCGCAGAGTGAAAGACTCCATCCCACCATCTTTGTCGAGCACCTTGGCTGCGCGCCAAGGGACTATAATCCCTCTCCAACTGTGGAAACATGGTTCTGGAAGTTACAGATTAGGATATCTCGGGTGAGACTGCGCCTGCCTCGTGGGTGTTTCCGACTGAGCTTGCTCTGTTAGGCCGATGTATTTTGGTGTCTTGTTGGTATTATGTTGTTGTTGAACTGCGGGTTGAGGCAAGGAAGAGAAAGAGGCCAACAATAAACATATAGAAAATATTTATCAAAATGCTTGGTTCCTTATATAACTGGACTTGAAATTTAGTCAAGACATAGACAAAATAGGAGGCCATCATCTCCCCCACACCAAATATATTGCATGTCCCAATGCAAGTGAGCAAAATTGATGAAAAATTTGGTTCATGGTCCTACTTGAGATGAAATCCCTTGCTTCAAAAATGAAAATCACATCCTCCCATGTGAATATGCTTGAAAAAATCCCAACTAATGGTTCGAGTACAAATAGGGCTTTGCGAAAACATAATTGGAATAAAAACTGATGAACATGTCTGCACATTTGTTATAAAGAGTTACAAGTATTGTCAATAGAAACTAACCTGAAAACACTATGAAATGATAAAGGATTAAGAGGAAAGGATGATAAATTTCCCTCCCTTCCACCTACAAAGATTACATTTGACTTGTTGATCCTAAAATCAATAATTACAGATAACAAATAGAAATATTATGGCAACTCCTTATATATGTATATCATAATTTTTTTATGGCTATTGAATTTTATTGCATAAATGAAGATATATCATTATCCAAATTGTAGATTTGGACAATGATCAAAATGATAATTGTACAAAATGGATAGGAGAATTCCAAGTGTAAATTTTCCGTTGACATATGTTTAATCAAATAAAATAATAGATCGTGTGGTATATAAATAATATTTTTAAATTGAGGATCATGAGCAACAACATAATATGAGAAGTGAAAAGAAAAACAAATGAAAAATAATAATGATAAAAGAAGGAAAAGAGGTAATATTTTGAATCTATGATTGGTACATATTAAAATAATGCCATCTCAGAAAGATATTAACCCAGAGTTTCTAGCTGATCGAGATTACTATACCATTCATGAAGCACAAAATGAAGACACAAGGTAATTTTTATATTATTTAGATAGTCCAAAAACAATAAAATTCAAGTAATTCCCACTTTGATTCTCTTTATATTGTAAGCACATGAGATTAGAATAAAAGGATTACTGGATTCATGTGGCTATACCAGAGTTTTGTATTAAAAATTACCTCTAGCATTTGGAAAATTGTTTTTGCAGATTACAGGTTGTTCCAGCACTCCATCTGGCACTCCATCCGACACTTTGGATGAAGAATGCAAAAAAGTAAGCACATAATTTTTCCACGAGTATCAACAAATGAGGAGAAGCATTCTATTGCCCCTGTGTCATAGAGTAGTTGATGATAGTGTTGCTGCAAGTGAGGTATCTATGATGGTTCCCTCAATCTGAAATGATTGCGTTGAAGAAGCCCAAACAAGGAAGTATCAGTTTTCCAACCGAGCTCCAATATCTATATTGGAACAACAATGTTGCAGCTAGGCAAGACAATGATGTTGAGCTATATATGTCCTCTTCTCTTTTGGATCAATCAGGCTATACAAATTCTTTGAATGCTCTTCATTTTATTGCATGTGGACATAAAAGAAAACTGGAATCAAATTGGGACATAGTGCTTATGCATGTCAACAACTTCTTATTTGATTTATGAAAATGATCACACATATATAAATCATGAGACCAAATATAGAAGCAAATATATGATTGGTCAAATCAAAAAATGAGAAATATGTTAAAAGTTTGTTTCATACAACTTTAATCATACTTTAACACAAATGCATAAGAGGTGACAAATATGTATAAGTAGTTTAAGGGGATTATTCTCTTTCCAATATTTCATTCCATGAGAGAGATCAAATTTCCTATCCAATACAAACTTTGTTTAAAAGTGAACAATATTTGTGATTAGGAAACCCTATATTTCTTTCTCAAAAGAAAGAACAACAATAGTATTTATGAAATGAAACCTATAGAAGACCAGTCATCCTTCCCTAAATTCCAATATTTACAGTGTTTCAAGTAATATAGATAAATTTTTCATTCTAGTTCATCGGATCGCTAGGATCATGGCCCCACCTTTAAGATGATACATCATACACCTTAAATATAATAGGGATTGGATAACATGGTCTTAAGATCATCTTACAGACATTCTCAAATGGAAAATAAATAAATGATTGGCTTAATCATATAGATATGCACTCGGGGTATTTATTTGGTTGAATTATGTTCCTAATAATGTGTTTATCATATCTCTTTTACCCGGCATATCCCTGCTGCCAGCGAGCCTATTCAGTACCCTGGCGGGTTTTGTTTAATTTATCGAACTTCATTATTTATGAATTTACTTAGCATGGATCAGCTACCAGTAGTCGTGTTCAGTACCCCGACGGGTTTTCCTCGTAACTAAAAAGTATGTGGAAGTCGGTTGGTACTAGAGTACATTAAGTTTTTCAAACACATAACTCAAGATTTAAATTTAACCCATGAGTAAAATATGTATAATATCCTAAAATTATAGATCATGCCAAAAGAGAATGACCTAAAGTTGTCTCTACTCTCTAAGTCCATATTCTTCCATAGAGTTATAATGATGTTTCCATGGATAACAACCTAATGTTATTTCTTTCTACTCTTTTATAAAGATACTTTACTTAACCAACTTGGAATTCAAATCAGAGTGTACTAGCAGTCTCTAGACTTCATGAAGTAGACCTTAAACTTAAATATAGGGCTATAAACTATTGTTATAATGAATTTTGTGAAGGTCTGTGTAAGAAAAGAAATAAGAATCTCAACCAAAAAATCAAAATGTTTGGTTATGATAAAAGGTATTTGATATAAAATATTATATTTTCAAGTTTTTTTTCAATAATTAAACTATGATTCTCAGCACGAAAGACAATCCCAAACATGATAAAACACACTCTTCATGGGGAGAATTTTTTTTCAAGGAAGTAATTAAAAAAAATATGTTGTCTAAAATAAGTTTTTAAAGATAGGAAATCAAGATAAAAACATTTTATTTTCAACAAAGCAACATAAACAAGAGAAATTAGATTACTTACCTTTTAAAATTTGAAGATGCCTCCCAACCCAGCTGAAAAGAAATTTTCTGCAAAAATTCCAAACCGATCATCATAACCTTCTTTAGCCTGAGAGTCAATTATCAGCTGGAGACATACTACAATTATGAGGTAAGATACTACCTAAGAACTAATTTTCCAACAATCAGTTTTGACTTATTCAAAAATAACAAAAAAAACAATGTTGCATAATACTCTCTAATCTAAACCAACACCTATATATGGAACTTTTATTTATATACATATTTTTCTATTCTATCTAAGAAAAAAGAAAACATTTATATTCAAGTATATGAACTCTTCCACTGTAACCAAGTGCGAAGCAAGATGAAAAATATACTTTTATCCAAATATGAAAAAGTTATTGCAGTGATTACTTGGATATGGAAAATGAACCGACTTACTTGTTTCTGTATGAGAAGATGTTGAAGGAAGGAATGAGATTGTGGTCACGTTACCTTTTGGAACCAGCTTTCGATGTAGTCTTCATACTCACCTCCCTTCATCATGTTCTATAGACCTTCGTCTCATAGATTATTGATTTCTTTAATACATGTCAGATATGTTGTCAGGCATTTCCAGAACTCCTCAATTTCATATTGCTCTCCATCGGATTTAGTCCCCAAGTTGTCAATTTCATTTGCAATTTGGTAAGCAATATATTTTTGTGGCTCTTGGGACTTTGGTTAATTTGTTGTGTCAGGAGAGGTAGATAAACTCTTAACTGTTGTCAGTATGTGTTCTACCTGATAATAAGAACTTCCAACCACTGCTAGGATTTCAGAAAGTTGTCCCAAATTGATGGTCACCTCTGAATCCATTTTGTCAATTGTTTTTCTCATGTATCCCACAAGGATTAGTGTTTGGGATTCTTATAGCACCCCAATTTTCTTTTTCTTTTTTAGGTATATATGTGTTTTAAATGATTCTAATCAAGACTACCTACCACTAAAAACATATTTGTGTAATTCAAACACATCACTCTTGCATGAAATAAAATATTGCTGCATGAAATTAAATTGCGGAAGGTAAACACACCCAAACTTGCAAAAAGAACACTTGCATAAAATTACATTGCAAGAAAGTAAACTACCTAAATTTACAGAAAGAAAACTAGCTTATCTCATTTGTCCCGCTTATTGTTCCTGGAAGACCCCCTAGAGTATCTCTTGCGTAGTTCCACAATTTTTTCAAAAGGTTCTTTGGAGATATCTCCCTTACCAAGAAAATTTAACATATCTAAAAAATCATCCCTGATCCCACGGAGCAAGATTATCTTGAGTACATCCAGCCCCATGTTCGTCTGCCCAGCTCTCTGCACATTGTACAGCAGTCTTTCCACAAAATCCTCCAAACTTTCGTCCTACTTCTGCACCATTTTAAATAAATCCTCTCTCTTGTCCTTGGTATTACAATATTCCTTATATTTATCCAGGAACACTTGTTTCATTGTACCCAATTAGCAACGGTTCCTCCCCCAAGGCTCATGAACCAGCATAATGCATTGTCCTTCAGGGTAGCAGGAAAAAGTTTTAACTTTTGGGCATCGGTGATATAATCGTAGCTGCGACAAAGAATATCGAATTCAAAAAGGAATTCGTCTGGGTCTTCTGTCGCCTTTCCATGGAAACGAGGTAACACCGATGGTGAGATATTCTTCATAGGAGCTGCCCCATCTGGTTGTTGAATCGGAAATTGCAATGTAGCCACTGTTCCTTCTGGCAGGGAGCGATTCTCATGATGATATTTTTCTCCCATCACTTCTTCCTCGTCGGCCCCGTGTCTGTTACTCATCTCCTCTTCTGTTTTCTCCTCTTCGTCTCATCCTGCGTTTTTTTCTTCGTCCTTCTCTTGTTCCTCGTTCCTTTCTTCGTTTTTCCACTGACCCAGGAGCTTCTGGTGGTACTGATCCCACTCTTCCTTAGTTACAATCCTCCCGTTGATGTGATAATTCGGACCTCTACCCACGGGTCCAGTTGTAACAGCTATGTCTTTGTCTGCAGGGATGGCCGAGGAAGTCGCAGCTGATCGTATGTTCTCCACCGTGGATCCCGACGCTGGCGCCCCAGGATCGGCATGGTTTCTTCTGATAGGAGTTTCCTGAAGACGAGCCCCAGTGGATGAATCAGTTCTGTCAACAATATCGTCGATGAACGTCCTTCTGCCCAATGGTACTCCTCGACCGCGACTTGAGCCACCTGCACTGTTAGTATCTTGTGGGGTTTTGGGAGTTGGGAATTGATCACGTTTTACCCTTCTCGTATTCATGCAACCCAAATCATTTCATCAAAGAGAATAAAAAGAAACTGACTAGAAACAATTACCAAATGCAACTAATGATAGTGTTTAATTTTTATCCTTCCCCGGCAACGACGCCAAAATGTCGAGCACCCTAAATGCAGATAAATTATTATCAACACACAGAGCATACGAGATTTATTGTCAACCCAAGAAAGTCTTTTATTTCAAAGGAGATATGCACAATTTATGCTTAAACACCAGATCATTGTAATTAAACACTTTACCCTTTAATAACCATGTTCATCCCTCAGAACCTATGTAATCCCACCAATCTTCTAAACACTACAAATTCAATTTCTTCCTACCATGTACCAAAAATAAATGAAATCAGATTCAAATGACAATTGCAGACAGAAAGAAAATGTTGTTCATATCCCAGAATAAATGCTTTGCTTACTCAATCTAACCACTCTTGAAATCCATAAACATAAACGGAATGTAATCTAGAAATTCAATTGCAGCAAATCAAGTTCAGCTACTCTAAATAATTGAATTGCATAAATGAAAGTTAACAATTGTAATAGTAAAATAATTGCAGGGATTCGTGGGATGACAATCTGAAACCGTGAGATGAACAAAGCTGTGTACAACTATTGAATGAATTGCATAAAGGAAACTTCCTATTCAGTCGACTGTTAATCTATAACAATTATCAATTTCACGAAAATATAATGCTGCAAATTCACACAGGCTATTTCTGCGCACAAAAGCAATATAATCAGCAAAACATCACATGATAATAAATTCAGAGATCCTACTTTAACTCAGCAATCTCTGCGGAAGGCGGGCCCATCCTTCACACAGAGACATTGGATGAACAATGTACAGCTCCCTTAAATTAGCGGTAACTCCTTGTATTAAAAGAAAGAATGAATACAGATTACTTCCACTGTCAATACAAGAATGAATTATCTATTTTCCAACCCCCCTGGGTCGAGGCAGCCTCTCATTTTTATACATACGGACCATAACAGCCGATCCTATTACAAAGGGAAGCCATGAAGATCTCTGATCTTCAGGCGCCCTGAATAACACAGGTTGTTACAAAACGTGGCATGGTGCAAATATAGAAAATGAGAAAGAGCTGTAAGCTGGCCCAGAAGTGGCGATCTTCCCAGATCGCCATGATATTCGAACAGCTATACTAAATATCCCCCAATCGTAGCACATTCTGTTACAGCTACTTTGTACGGCTCTGTCTGGAGGGTTGCATAGGAACCACGTGCCTTAATTGATGATTGAAGGATTGAGGGTCTTCTTGAATCGCGAACGCCCCTTGTTTCAAGACTTGTTTAGCTCCACTTTCCTGTAGTCAACTCATATTGCGCTATCTTCATAAATCACAACGTATTAGCACAATTTCGAGAGATAAACAGCCTTAATCGTCACAATCATAAGCATTAATAGGATAAAACAATAATCAGTCTTACCTTGGCAATTTAGGGCATAGAGTGAGGAAAACAGGTCTGATTAGCATGTTGAATAGTGTAAAACAAGGGAACAAAAGGTGATTAAGGATGGTTAAAAATGGACCAATTGTGGACTCAACATCTCCCCCCAACTACCCTGTTGCATGTCCTCATGCAACAACCTACATCATTCAGAATCTGAGTCCTGCATTGAGCTCTGTTCATGGAGGGAAGAAAAATTGTAAGGAAACTCGGGCTCCTCATCTGTCTTCAGAAAACCCCTGTGAATAACCCAGTACTGCCAACATTTCTTCTTCTCTGCTCTAGTCAAGGAAAAATCCATGTTATATGGTTTTGCTAGCCACCAAATAAGAGGAAATTTAAACTTTAAACCCAGCCAGTTAACTCCACATTCCTTCATACTCCCTACATAACCCTTGACTCTAGAGAGTGCATGTTTAAAATTCTTAAAGGAGTAGGGATCCCGGTTTCTAAGTGTAGAGGAGGCATCCTGCCATCTGTACTTGCTTCCTTCCAATGCAACCTGCTGCTACCTGGAAATGGATTTGGTACAAGTGGAGATCACCTCTTCCTGCAAATTCATAATATGTTGTACCTGGGAAGGACTGGAAAGGAGACTTCTGTACCGTGCCAAAAGAATGCCAGGATTCTGGGGCTCACTACGAATCCATAAATTAGTATGAGCTTCATTGTGGGAAAAGGTCTGAAAAGACCTTTCCCACTGAACATGGTTGCTCACAAAAGAGGCAAAGGCTCTTAGCTGAACATCCCCTGCAAATGGAACAGGATTCAAGTGGCGATCCAAAGGGCAAGCCATCTCGTGCAAGTATAATTCACATAGTAAGTTATGCTCCTCAAAATTACTTCTAAAGAATGTCTCCAAAAAAATTTCTGAGGTTGTGATTTCAAACGACCTCCCTTCCTGTACAGCCTTTAATTTAAAACAGACAAACTGCTCGAAGAGAAATACCGAATAAGAGGAAGAGGGATTCCTTGTGCCTATGAGTTCTTGAGATAGGGCGTATATCTGATCCTTCTCCTTCTGCATGCCTTGAAACTTTTTCAATTCCCTCATTTTGTTCTGTATCTCCTCTACCTGAACTCTGTGGGCCATACGTTCTTCAACCCCCTGCTCTTCCAATGCTCTAATAATTCTTCTATGCTCACTTAAAGCAATCATCTTTTTCTGGTTTTCTTCCACCTGATTTTTCCATTTGGTCACTTCCATCCTCAGGGCTAAGACTTCTGCTGTGAGATTTAAAATCTCCTTTTTATAATGCCCTTCCTGCTCTGAATCCAAATCAATAAAATTTCTGAGAGGGAGAAATACTGGTTCTTGTGGGATAGTGTCCTCTCCCTGGTCAATCTGCATTTCTGAATTTAATTCTTGTGTTGCTGGTTCTTGTGTGGTAGCAACATCCCTTGGATTATCTTCCACATCTATATTCAAGGCTTGTTGAGACACTGGTTCTTGTGTAACAGTGTCTTCTCCCTAGTCATCCTGCATTTTCTGAATTCAATTCCTGTGTTGCTGGTTCTTGTGTGACAGCAACATCCCCCGGATTACCTTCCACAGCTGTATTCAAGGCTCGTTGAGACACTGGTTCTTGTGTGGCAGTGTCTTCTCCCTGGTCAGCCTGCATTTCTGAATCTGATTCTTGTGTTGCTGGTTCTTGTGTGACAGCAACACCTTTTAAACTCTCCTCAGCATCCACCTCCATTTCTTTTAGGGACACTGGTTCTTGTGTAACAGTGTCTTCCTCCTGCATTTCTGGATTCAATTCTTGTGTTGCTGTTTCTTGTGTGGCAGCAACACCTTTTAAACTCTCCTCAGCATCCACCTCCATTACTTTTAGGGACACTGGTTCTTGTGTAATAGTGTCTTCCTCCTGCATTTCTAGATTCAATTCTTGTGTTGCTGGTTCTTGTGTGGCAGCAACATCCCCTGGGTTCTCTTCAGCAGTTACATTCATCGCTTTTGGAGACACTGGTTCTTGTGTAACAGTGTCTTCTTTGTTCTCCTGCCTCTGAGATTGGATATCTTCCCCATCGTACAACTCTTCCTCAAGGAGCTCAGTGTCACCTGAGGCTATTGTCTGTTCATCCTCACTCCACTGTGTATCGGTTATGATATCCACGCCCGGGTCATCTTCTAATTGAAATTCAGGACTCCCTGCTGCAATTCCCAAGGATGTTGGTTCTTGTGTTACAACATCCTAGATTACCTCTTCATCCTGGATTAGTTCTGTATCATGGGAACATTCTGGAGTCACAATGCAAAGCTCTTCATTAGGTTCCAGAGTGTCCTCCATCCCAGATTCTTCTCTCCCTTCCTCGGCCGACTGGACAAGTAACTCCTGGTTTGTTGGTTCCTGTGTTACAGTCCCCTGTTCAGGTTCATCAATGTCTTGCCCTTGTGGCTCAGCTTCTATGATCTCTATATCATGGGAGGAGCATTTTGAGTTCACAGTGCAATTCTTATCTCCATCATCATTCCTGATTTCATCCCTTTTTTCCTCTGTCACAGGATTGGTAGCAGCTCCAGCAAGGATGGTCAAAGATGTTGGTTCTTGTGTTACAACATCTTCTTTTTCTGCAGGTTCTTCCATTGTGGACGTGGGCTGTGGTGATGTGCTAAATATGATCTCGTGGCCTTTCTTTTTGAAAATTTCCCCACAAGTGGGGCAGAGCACTTGCTCATCCTTCTTACCAGGCTCGGTAGAGTTTGATTCCTCCAACTGTTCTGCAGCTTCCACAAGTGTATACATTTTCTTCTCACCTTGTTTCCTGCAGGTTTCCTTCCATGTCTCCACTTCCTTTCGAAGTACTTGGACTTCCTCCTTTAACAATGTGTTCTCTTCCAAAAGTCCTTCAATGCTGGGTTCTTCCTCAACTGACCTTTATGGAGCATCCATTGGCCTTGGTACAAGGATTGGGAACTCAACCTGTGCCTCCAGGGTTGCCCACCTCTTTCTAGCTGCCTCTGCTGCTGCATTTGATTTAGTTCTTTTTCTTCTTATTGGTGGGGTTATGCTAGGTTCATTAATTGGTCTCTTTCTTTTCTTTTGTGGTGTTTTCTTTGTAGGAGCTGGCATATCAGGATTCACTGCTGAGATCAAAGGAATGTTTCCTTGCTCCTCAGGTCATTCCTCCTCAATTAGGGTTCCTCCTCCCCACTCAGGTGAGGATTCAATATTGACTGGTTCAATATGTTCCTCAATTGCTTTGGCTCTGCCATCTTCAGGTTCAATTGTCGCAGCATTCAATGTTGCTCCAATTTTTCCTTCTGATGGCAGAGCTACCCTTTTGTTTGTGTTTTTCCCAAGGTTTTTATCAACACCCTCCCCTGATGGTCCTGCTTGTGTCCCCTGTTGCTCTTCTTCTGGTGCAATGTCATCCCCCCCCCCAACTATATGGGAGGGACTCCGGTCCTCCCGATGTGGTTGAAGATGTGCCTGCTCTACTCGGACACCTAAAAAAGGAGCAGGTTCCTGAGTGCGAGCTATGTGCGCAGCAATGAATTGATCCCAGGTTATATTGTGCTGGGCAAGGGTTCTTGAAATGATTAATTTTATAAGACCATGGTGGGTTAGGGAAACATGTTGATTTTTAGCACCTTGGACATACGCCGCCATATGACGCAGGGCATGAAGCAGATAGTACGGGATATTCAATAAAATGCCATGGAGGAGATGAGAAAGCAATGGTAGATCAGAATTATAAACAGTTTGGTACCTACCTTCACAGGTGATGTACTTCTTAAGAAAGACAGCAACCTGATCCCATGGCCGCGGCTGCGAGTGCAGTGCAATTCCTCTTCTTGATGATTGAACTTGCTCCCCTTCTCGTAAAAATTCTTCCCGTGCAATCGTCGTGGAAACTTGTCGTCCAAACCATGCCTTTCCCTCCCGTGGAATAGCAGTAACCTCAGATATAACGATCTCAGAGATTTCTATCCGTAACCCCCATACCTCAAAGTGAGTGTCTCGGAGGTTCAAAGCAAATTGCAAAGCTGCTTCCCGGTTAAATCCGTCCAGTCGCTCAAAATATTCAATCCAGCCAGCAGCTTGAAAAATGGCAAAAACCTCAGGATTGGTCCTGAGTTCCTGTGTATTCAAAGGTTCATGACGAGCAGGAAGCCCCATAGTTTAGGCTGCAGAGTTACGGAGTCCGAAAATGGAGATTGCAGAGCAGAGGATGCACAGAGCACTGAGCAGAGATGTTGAGAAAAAGATGGCAAATTTGGAAAGTTCAGTACTGAGGGGGGTTCGAAATTGTTATGCCAAATTGGGGAAGGTGGCGGTGATGAGTTTTTACGTCGCACGAGGGAATGGATTAATTAAGCCATAATGATAATACGTATAAAGGCACGACTGATATTATTAAATCGAATCAACACTTAATCACGTGAAAATCAAAGCCATACCTCGTGTGACTGTGCGTCGGATAGCCTGCGGAAAATAATGGAATGTGTGATTGCTGACGCTGCAAAGTCGAGCTCGTGCGCAGGAATTAAGTTGATCATAATGACGTGGATAACGCCATAATGCCTTCTGCCAATGAAACAAAAACCATCGTGTCACCGGGGTCGGAATGATGCTAAGTTGGCCGGCACGAGTAGGATAAATCAGGGCCATAGCTAGTAGTGGAAGCAATTTTCTTTCGTTAATTCAAGAGTTACCACTGCAGATTGCAAGAAAATAGTCTCTACTACTGGAGATGTCCGCCAAATAGAGCGGAATTGCAGTTGCTGAGAATGAGATTGCGGCCAACTAAAAAGATGTTGCAGCCGCCCAAGGTGGTTCACGGTGTCGGGAAAAGATTGGCGGAAACAGGAACAATCACGGCTGCGGAAGAAAAATTTTGACGGTCCTCGGAAAATATGTCAAAGCCGCTGGCAAATATGTTGCAGCCGCTGGCAAATGTGGTTCACAGCTGCCGAAAAAGGATTTTCTGGTCATCGGGAAAGGGTCACGGCTGCCGGAAAATATGTTGCAGCCACCGGCAAATGTGGTTCACGGCTGCCGGAAAAAGGATTTGCTAGTCATCGGGAAAGGGTCACGGCTGCCGGAAAATATGTTGCAGCCGCCGGCAAATGTGGTTCACGGCTGCCGGAAAATTATGTTCAGCCGCTGGGAAATTATGTTCAGCCGCTGGGAAATTATGTTCAGCCGCCAGGAAATTATGTTCAGCCGCCGGGAAATTTTATTTTGGGGAAAAAAACAAAAATGCGATGCAGGGAAGCAGAGGAAGACGACGCCGGTTCGACAGGCCCAATCTGGTCATTCGCCTGGTACTTCCCTGCAAAACTTTTATTGAAAAATAACAACAACCGAAACGATCAAATGCAAAAGGAAAATAAAGAATTATACGCTAGAGTAGGGAAAAAAAAATTATTTATGTACAACGATTCAAAGTGTGATTTACAGTTCAAGGGTTGGAAGAGACAGAGAGAAGCTCCTGCCCTGGTGTCAGTTGATACTCTGGATCGGCGGTGATTTGCAAAATGAATGCGTCTTTCGAAATAGGCTTGCGATACAGTCGCAGTCTGTGGCCATTAGCAAGTAATGGTAGGCGATTGTCATCAATGGTCACCAGACAGACAGTGCCGTTGTCAAAGACCCTGTCAACCAAATATGGACCTAGCCACCTTGTACGCAATTTTCCTTTAAAATCCTTTTTGAATCTGGAGTCATAGAGTAACGCCCGGTCTCCTTCGCTGAAGACTTTCTTTTTAATAAATCGGTCATGCCAATTAGATCTTTGTTGCTGAAGCAACAATGTCTGTTCCACTGCAGCCAACCGCTTCTTGTCTAATTCATTTAATTGATTCAATCTTCGCTTCTGGGCTTCTGTTACATCCAGATTCATTTCGGTGGCTGTCCTCAGGGTTTTAATCTCAAACTCAATTGGAAAGATGGCACTATTGCCATACACTAAATCATATGGGGAGAAACCTGTGGTGTCACGCCAAGTCATGCGATATGCCCACAGTGCTTCCGGAAGCCTGTCAGCCCAATCCTTTCGATGGTTGTTAACTGTTTTAGTAAGGATGTTTTCAATAACCTTATTGGTACTTTCCACCTGACCATTGGCTTGGGGGTGGTAAGGTGAAGACACCCTGTGCTGCACATGATATTTCTGGAGCAGGGATTCAAATTGGTGTGACATGAATTGCGGCCCCCCATCGGTAACTACTTCTTTTGGTACCCCGAAGCGGGTAAAGATCTCACTGTACAGAAAATCAATCACTGCCTGGTCATTAGCCTTGGCCAAAGCTACAGCCTCCACCCACTTGGTCATATAATCAGTACAAACCAGGATGTAGACCTTCTGTCTGGAAGGAGGACTGATAGGGCCAAAGAAATCCAGTGCCCATCTATCAAATGGTTCAGCTACAAGTTGAGACTGTAGGGGCATCTGATCTGTTTTATTCAGTTGGCCCATCCTTTGGTAGCTGTCGCAGGACTGAACATACCTTTTAGCGTCCCTGAACAGAGTCGGCCAGTAGTAGCCCATCCGCAGTGCTTTATGCCCTATTCTTTTATCTGCAAAGTGCCCTCCACAAGGCCCCTCATGACAGGCTTTTAATATAGGAAAGATCTCATCTTCTCTTACACATCTCCTGATCTCAATATCAGGCCCTGTGTAAAAGAGATGACCATTTAACCAACAAAACCTGGCACTCTGCTGGATAATTTTTTTTTTTCGTGTTTTGACATATATGGCGGGAGCTTTCCTGCAACCAAATAGTTAGCGACGTCTGCATACCATGGAGAATGAGCTGAAAGGGCGAATAGATGTTCATCTGGGAAGGAAACCTCAACAGGCAAACTGTCATCACTGTTAGTAAATCGGGATAAAAAATCAGCAACAACATTTTCCTTCCCAGGTTTATCTATAATGGTGATATCAAATTCTTGCAACAACAAAAGCCATCTGGTCACTCTGGCATTGGTAACAAGTTTATTCATTAAATATTTAATGGCAGATTGGTCAGTGTGCACAAATGTAGGATACCCGGTGATATAATGTCAGAATTTATTGATAGAGTAAACAATAGCTAGGAACTCTTTTTCAGTAACAGTATAATTAAGTTCAGCAGGGGCTAGGTTTTTACTAACATAGTAGATGGCATAAGGCACTTGGCCATCCTGCTGTCCTAATACTGCTCCAATGGAAGTGTCAGAGGCATCTAAAGAAATATGGAAGGGAAGGGTCCAATTAGGTCCCCTTAGGATGGGAGCTGTGGACAGCTTCTCTTTAAGCACATCAAATACTGTCTGGCATGCTGTATTCCACACAAACCGTGCATCCTTCATTAACAGAGAGAACAAGGGGGAGGCCAGTTTGGAGAAATTTTCTATAAACCTTCGATAATATCCAGCATGTCCCAGAAAGCTTCTTACCTCTTTCTGAGTTGAAGGGGTAGGTATATTCTTTATCACTTTGATTTTTGAAGGGTCTACCTGAATGCCATTGGCAGAAATAAAATGCCCTAATACCACCCCCTCACTCATCATCATATGGCACTTTTCAGTGCTTAATGAGAGTTGAGTCTGTTCACAGCGAATTAAAACCTTCTCTAAATTCTCCATTGCTTCGTCAAAATCCCTGCCATAGGGAGTAAAATCATCCATGAAGATTTCCATACTATCATTGACTAATTCAGAGAATATGCCAATCACAGCTCTCTGGAACGTTGCTGGTGCGTTACATAATCCAAAGGGAAGCACTCTGTAGGCAAACGTTCCCCAGGGACAGGTGAAGGTGGTTTTATCCTGATCCTCAGGAGCAATCTAGATTTGGTTGTACCCACTAAAGCCATCTAGGAAGGAGAAGAACTTCTTCCCTGACAGGGTATCAAGTACTTGGTCAATGAAGGGAAAAGGGAAATGATCCTTTTGAGTTTCTTTGTTCAATTCCCTGTAATCAACACAGACCCTCCATTTCCCATTTTTCTTAGGTATAATTACGAGTGGAGAGACCCACTCACTATTTGAAATAGGATATATAAATCCTGCTTCCAAAAGTTTCTGGATTTCCTCCTTCACTATATCCCTCAGCTTAGGGTTCATGCGTCGTTGGGGTTGACACACAGGCCGGGAATCACTTTTCATATAAATGTGATGAGTACACAGACTAGAGGGAATACCCCTCATCTCTGTATATTCCAAGGTAAACACCCCCTTGTGTTCTTTCAAGAGGCTGATCAGTTGTTTCTGTTCCTCTAAGGAGAGACTAGGATTGATATTCAAAGTTCTTCTAGGCTCTACCTCAATAGGAATACTCTCTGAATTTTTCACAACCGGGATTATGTTTGTGTCACCAACTAAGGCTTCTTCCGTAAGATTTTCTTGTTCTTCCTTGCCCAGGGTGGTGTTCAGAATTTGATAGACCTCTCTATTCACTGAAGCGGGTTCACTAATGAACTTGCTAATAGTGTCATCTTCTGTTTCATTTTTAAAACTTAAGGCCTTCCCTATAGTTAATAGTGGCTGAACATCCTCCTCCTCCTCCTGCTCTATCCAAAGGGATGTTTCAGCCTCTAGACTTGGCCGAGCTGGAGGATAAAGGGTGAGATTTTTAGTATCCATACCATCAGATATAGTCATGGACCCCGATCGACAGCTGATGCAAGCATCAGCTATGGCCAACCAAGGTCTCCCCAGGATCAATGGGTGTCCCCCCAGCTGGGATTTTGGTTGTAATACCAAAAAGTCAGCTGGGTACTCCCATGAATCTACTGAGATGAAAAGGTCATCCAGAATCCCTTCAGGTCTGATGGTGGATCTGTCTGCTAATTCCAAAATAGTAGGGGTTGGTCTAAGATTAGTGAGCCCAAGCTTCTTTACAGTCTCTATTGTGATAACGTTGATTGCTACTCCTAGATCCACTAGCACATTGGGTATCTGTGTCTGTCCTATTTGTACAGTAACGGTAGGATTACCAGGGTCACCATATTTAGTCACAGGGGCTTTTCCTATCATCAAGGCAGATAAGTTCCCTATGACATGAACCATGGGAGGATCCCTGGGTTTCCTTCCTGCTCTCTTAGTGCACAAGTACCGCATTGTTCTAGCGTAAATAGGCACATCTTGAAGAGCTTGAAGAAGGGGAATTTTGACATAAAGGTTCCTTAACTCTCCAAGGAGGTTAAACTGAGATTGCCCCCCCGTTCTTGGTAGCATTAGTCTTTCAGGATATGGTGGTTGCTTTATCAACTGGGAAGGCTGTGTATTGTCAAATTTATCATTGGATGTTTCAGCCATCCCTTTATCGTCGGATGTTTCAGCCGTCCCTTATAAGGGATGCTCAGCATCTTCAATGATAGGAGCTGTGTCAAATGGATGCTGTGAATTCCCTGTTTCTTTATGCCCAGAGGGTGAAACATCCTCTGTAATTACGGGTTCTACAATTTTCCCAAATCGCAAATGAATTTCATTGCAGGGTACAGGGGAAAGAGAGTAGGCAGGCATATTGACAGTCTCTAATTGATGGACTGCTTTATTATTCGGGTTGGGGTTAGGTTGGGCAGGCAGCTGAGGTCGGATTGGTATATTCGGAATAGAATTATTCTGCAGCTGCAGCTGCGACTGCTGAGGTGGGTATTGAGGATATGGAGGAAATTGAGGGAATTGGGGAAATTGAGGAGAATATGGTGACTGTTGAGGTGGAGGTGGTTGAGGAAACTGGTTCCCAGGATGGAAATTCCTCCATCCAGGAGACCACGACGTGGGTTGATGTGGTGGCTGTGTCCAAGGACTCCATGAGTTATAGTTTTGCATTGCAGGTTGGGAAGAGTTCCACTGAGTATAATTTGAAGGGAATTGTGTATTCACATTTTGCATGTTATTATTCCAATTTCCCATATTATTCAAAAATGGAAACGAGTCTGAAGGCATACCTTGATTTCGAGGCTGCCACGGTTTCTTCTGTGCAATAAAGTAGGCTGCTTCCACATCCGGGTTTGATGCCTGCAGAATGGCCTTTACTTGAGGAAGTGAGGGACATTCTTTCATGTCATGGTTCAGCTCACATAGCAGACATACATTTACTTTGTCAAGCGGGCATTCTCTCACCGGATGATTCTTTCTACATCGGGGGCAGAACACACCTAACGTGAGATCCTCCACTGCTTGTTTTTTTTTTGCCTTCAGGACATCGATCTCCGAGGAGATAGAGCTCATCATTTTTGTTTTAAAATTTTCAAGGAGATTGCCTATCTCTACACGGGTGGCGCCTCCATTACATGATTTCTGAGTTCTGTCGAAGACGTCACGTTCTAGCTTATCTCGTTTGTCCTGCTTATTGTTCCTGGAATACCCCCTGGAGTATCTCTTGCATAGTTCCACAATTTTTTCAAAAGGTTCTTTGGAGATATCTCCCTTACCAAGAAGATTTAACATATCTAAATAATCATCCCTGATCCCACGGAGCAAGATTATCTTGAGTAGATCCAGCCCCATGTTCATCTGCCCAGCTCTCTGCACATTGTACAGCAGTCTTTCCACAAAATCCTCCAAACTTTCGTCCTCCTTCTGCACCATTTTAAATAATTCCTCTCTCTTGTCCTTGGTATTACAATATTCCTGATATTTCTCCAGGAACACTTGTTTCATTGTATCCCAATTAGCAACGGTTCCTCCCCCAAGGCTCATGAACCAGCGTAATGCATTGCCCTTCAGGGTAGCAGGAAAAAGTTTTAACTTTTGGGCATCGGTGATATAATCGTAGCTGCGACAAAGAATATCGAATTCAAAAAGGAATTCATCTGGGTCTTCTGCCGCCTTTCCATGGAAACGAGGTAACACCAATGGTGAGATATTCTTCATAGGAGCTGCCCCATCTGGTTGTTGAATCGAAAATTGCAATGTAGCCACTGTTCCTTCTGGCAGGGAGCGATTCTCATGATGATAGTTTTCTCCCATCACTTCTTCCTCGTCGGCCCCGTGTCTGTTACTCATCTCCTCTTCTGTTTTCTCCTCTTCGTCTCTTCCTACATTTTTTTCTTCGTCCTTCTCATGTTCCTCATTCCTTTCTTCATTTTTCCACTGACCCAGGAGCTTCTGGTGGTACTAATCCCACTCTTCCTTAGTTACAATCCTCCTGTTGATGTGATAATTCAGACCTCTACCCGCGGGTCCAGTTGTAACAGCTGTGTCTTTGTCTGCAGGGATGGTCGAGGAAGTCGCAGCTGCTCGTATGTTCTCCACCGTGGATCCCGATGATGGCGCCCCAGGATCGGCAGGGTTTATTCTGATAGGAGTTCCTTGAATACGAGCCCCAGTGGATGAATCAGTTCTGTCAACAAGATCGTCGATGAACGTCCTTCTTCCCAATGGTACTCCTCAACCACGACCCGAGCCACCTGCACTGTTAGTATCTTGTGGGGTTTTGGGAGTTGGGAATTGATCGCGTTTTACCCTTCTCGTATTCATGCAACCCAAATCATTTCATCAAAGAGAATAAAAAGAAACTGACTAGAAACAATTACCAAATGCGACTAATGATAGTGTTTAATTTTTATCCTTCCCCGGCAACGGCGCCAAAATGTCGAGCACCCTAAATGCAAATAAATTATTATCAACACACAGAGCATATGAGATTTATTGTCAACCCGAGAAAGTCTTTTATTTCAAAGGATAGATGCACAATTTATGCTTAAACACCAGATCATTATAATTAAACACTTTACCCTTTAACAACCATGTTCATCCCTCAGAACCTATGTAATCCCACCAATCTTCTAAACACTACAAATTCAATTTCTTCCTACCATGTACCAAAAATAAATGAAATCAAATTCAAATGAAAATTGCAGACAGAAAGAAAATCCTGTTCATATCCCAGAATAAATGCTTTGCTTACTCAATCTAACCACTCTTGAAATCCATAAACATAAACGGAATGTAATCTAGAAATTCAATTGCAGCAAATCAAGTTCAGCTACTCTAAAGAATTGAATTGCAGAAATGAAAGTTAACAATTGTAACAGTAAAATAATTGCAGGGATTCGTGGGATTACAATCTGAAACCGTGAGATGAACAAAGATGTGTATAGCTATTGAATGAATTGCATAAAGGAAACTTCCTATTCAGTCGACTGTTAATCTATAACAATTATCAATTTCAGGAAAATATAATACTGCAAATTCACACAGGCTACTGCTGCGCACACAAGTAATATAATCAGCAAAACATCACACGATAATAAATTCAGAGATCCTACTTTAACTCAGCAATCTCTGCGGAAGGCGGGCCCAGCCTTCACACAGAGACACTGGATGAACAATGTACAGCTCCCTTAAATCAGCGGTAACTCCTTGTATTAAAAGAAAGAATGAATACAGATTACTTCCACTGTCAATACAAGAATGAATTATCTATTTTCCAACCCCCCTGGGTCGAGGCAGCCTCTCATTTTTATACATACGAACCATAACAGTCGATCCTATTACAAAGGGCAGCCATGAAGATCTCTAATCTTCGGGCGCCCTGAATAACACGGGTTGTTACAAAACGTGGCGTGGTGCAAATATAGAAAATGAGAAAGAGCTGTAAGCTGGCCCAGAAGTGGCGATCTTCCCAGATCGCCATGATATTCGAACAGCTATACTAAAGATCCCCCAATCATAGCACATTCTGTTACAGCTACTCTGTACGGCTCTGTCTGGAGGGTTGCATAGAAACCACATGCCTTAATTGATGATTGAAGTATTGAGGGTGTTCTTGAATCACAAACGCCCCTCGTTTCAAGACTTGTTCAGCTCCACTTTCCTGCAGTCAACTCATCTTGCGCTATCTTCATAAATCACTACGTATTAGCACAATTTCGAGAGATAAACAGCCTTAATCGTCACAATCATAAGCATTAATAGGATAAAACAATAATCAGTCTTACCTTGGCAATTTAGGGCATAGAGTGAGGAAAACAGGTCTGATTAGCATGCTGAATAGTGTAAAACAAGGGAAGAAAAGGTGATTAAGGATGGTTAAAAAGGGACTAATTGTGGACTCAACAAGCACATGGTTCTAAAACTATGTATCGAGGATATGTTGTAATGTTTGTTCCAAACAAAATGAAAAATAATTAAAAAAAATATTATATGTCGGCCATAATTAATATTAAATTTTAATAATAAAAATACTATATGTCAACCTTAAATAAAAAGATGTCTTAACTCGGGAAAGGGGCACAAAAAAGAAGCTCGTGCACGCAACCAAGGAAAATGAACCACGTGCGAGATAGAAGCAAAGGAAGATCGCGAAGGACAAAAAGGGCCCACAAAGGCAAAATAGAGAGGTGCACGGCAAAGGAAAGGCAAGCGCAAAAGCGTGCAAGGGGAAAATGGCCTGATAGCAACAGGGCGGTCGTGGGTACGGAAGCCGGCTTAAGTCAGAGGATGCCACACAAGTGGAAGCATGTTGTAAGTAAGGTCGTTAGTGCCTCATGTAGAGTCATGATCACCACAGTTGTAGCCTGGGGGGCGGCTGATGGTGACAGTTAACAAACTTCCTGTAAGCAGTCGACCCGGTGCGGTCATGTAAAATGATATAAATAGGAGAGATTTAATAGTTACAAGGTTGATTTTTGTTAGTCGTAATTAGTGAATGGGTTTGATAGATTATAGTTGTATACAGTTACAGAGAACATATCTAAGAGGAAGTTAATTAGGAATCTACAATAGGCAGTCAGAATAGTGCAATAAGGAAGCTCTGCTAGAGCGGTACGGATGCTAGGAAAGTCGATCCAAGCTATGTGTGGATCTGTAGGTAGTAGCAGTAGATTAGGAGAAATAAGACAGAGAGCATCAGAACTATGAGTCTGAACTTAAAGACATATCTCAAGATCAGTCTGCATCCTGCAGACTGCAAGGTGCTATATCCTTTCTCATGCCAGATGAAAATCACCTTGGTGGTTTTTCCCAGATGGGTTTCCATGTTATTTCTTGTGTCTAAGTGAATGATTGATGTGGTGAATGTTTATGTGATTGATTACTAGCTGCTTTCTGTATAATGTTAAATGTGGTTCAGTTTTTGTTAGTTTCTTGCAGATGGTAATTGGATGAACTGAATGCCTTGCTAAATTGAAATTGTATAAATGTATATCATGTTGTATAATTCATGTAATGAATCCCGACTTAAGTCATAGAGCCGATTGATGTTGCACCGCACGAGTTGAGCCATTTACGAAGGGGAAAGGAAATTTAGGTCACGCACGATGACATACAGTTATGCTCATTCACACAAAACTGACTCCTCCATCCAGCCTCCCTGCTGCCTTCGTTGAGCTCCTTGGTTGCAATCCAAGGGAATATACTTCCCCGACAATCATGGAAATGTGGTTCCAATGGTTACCCATATATGAGATATCTCGGGTGAGACTGCACCTGCTTCGTAGGTGTTTTCGATGGGGCTTGCTCTATCGGGTCGATATCTTGGGTAGTTGTTGGATCGGCGGGCTGCGCAGAACCTCAGTTGCCTGAGTGGGGAAAAGTGTCCAACAAATGGTTCCGTTGCTGGGACCTCTTGATTAAATCGGGGAGATGTTATGGCACCCAATGAAGGAGGAGCTAGAATATTGGTTGAATGCTAAAATACTGATGTTCATGCAAGAAGAGGCCAATGAAAGATGGGCGAGCGCAACGAAATGGATATGGGTATTGTCATAGCAGTTGAGTCACGCAGTTTGTGGAGTGGATATGTTGTAAAAGAACTAGGAGCAATATGGAAGGTAGTAAGAAGAGATGTTCCCAGGAAGTTCCATAATTGGAAGGATCACGCGAGGTAGAAGGAAGCAGCATTTCTAGTGAGCAGTTCGTTAAGCCGCTAAAGATTAAAAAGGTTAACATTGGATCGGACGACAATCCAAAATTTGCCAACATTGGATACTACTAGGTTGAAGAGACAGTAGCCAAAATCAATGATTTATTACATGAATTTCAAGACCTATTCCTGAAAAACTTCAGGGAAATGAAGGGGATAGTAGGGGATTTGGGTGACCAAAGGTACTAAAAAATGCACTGACCAAAGTATGCAATGTGTGTAGAGATAAATGGGACTAGAAAGTCTCAGCAGTATTATGGGCCTATAAAACAACATGCAAATGGCTAATTGGATACACCCCTTTCCATTTATTCTATGGACAAGAAGCAGTCATGCCCATGGAATATATTGTCCCGAGCCCACGAATTGCCACAATAACGGAGATGACAGATACTGGCGTTGTAGAAGAAAGGCTGGCACAGCTGCTTCAAATGGAAGAAGACCATTTTATTGCAGGATTCCATCAAAATGTGGAAAAGCAGCGACAGAAAGCCTGGCATGACCGCCACATCACAACAAAGCAGTTCAAGGTTGGTGGACTTGTTCTGATGTATGATAGTAAGTTTCTCAAGCATCCAGGTAAGTTCAAAACACATTGGTTAGGTCCATACGTAGTTGCGCATATTACTGAAGCAGGCACAGTAAAACTACATAAGCTAAATAGAACATTGGTAGCGGGCATGATCAATGGCAGTCGATTAAAACCCTATCGCGATGACTACGACACAGTCCCATAAAGCCATGATGCACAAATATATATATATATATATATAAGGGAGAGATTTGTCACAAGATAGCTGGCCAAAAGTGGCAAACAGCTAGCAAGAACTGACAGCCAGTAAGGGCATGGGAAATTCGAAAATGATCTGGTACCACTACACGTTCAGTAGCATTAAAGTGGCAGGCCCAAGGAAAAAGGCGGCAGATGTTTTGGTCCCATCTGGTAGAGTACCTTAAATGCCCTGAAAAATGCATAATGGAGCTTAAGCGTGCAAAGGATGAGCCCATGTGATCCGCCAGAGGGTCCTTCACTCTGTCCAGTCAGCTTAAAGACTCGTCGCCTATAAGCCGTCCTTTTCCTCCATTGTAAACTTCTACATTGCTTTAACAAACCAGCAATACAAAGAGTCGATCCCACTGCCGCAGAATGAGCCATCCTTCAAAACCAAAGACCTTACTCAGTAAAATATTCTAGCCATAGTGAGCACTCCAGTAAGGACACCTTGAACCGGTTTGGCCACCTAAGAAGATGAAGAAGACTCAAGAAAAGTAGAAAGTAGTACCAAAGACGAGGATTATCAAAAACCCACTGTAGAGTCTACCGCATCCATCACAAGCAGGAAGTCAACTCACACAGATAACTGCGTCCTGACCATTAGAGCAACCAGCGAGAGCCCAAGTTTTTATCGCTATGCAATCCTTGAATACCGACCCCCCAAGTTCCTCCAGCCCTGGGGAAAAAATACCTAAAGCTCATAGAGCCAACCCAGTTCGACCATCAGCATTAGAAGCAGAGCTCACTAAAGAAGAGAATAACCTACTGCAACCCTATGTATCACCCAGGAGGCCCAGTGCCGTAGCAGTAATGGTGAGCATTCCAAAGCTATTAGAAGAACCCGCTATTCCAGAGGGCATCACAAAACCACAGGATGGCCCAAAACCCCAGGATTCCATCTTGACCAAGATTCAGGTATTAAAGTTTGAAGACTATGACACTCAGAAGCTAGACATCTCCAGAGATCAATTCATGGAAGTAAAATCTAGCTGGCCACCGGTGGCAGACGTTGTCTCTGCACTAGAGTATGCGCGTAGATTGGAGCAGTCTGGTATATTAAACCTGCTCCTTATGCCCCATTTTGGCCCTGCTCCTTATGCCCCATTTTGGCCGCTCTGGACCAATCAAAATGTATGTTAAGTAGTTGCTTGTGTGCTTCCATGGTGGCTACCTTTGGCTGAACAAACCATATGAGGTGACGGTGGACTTGAGATTTGGCCTTTATAGGTCTGCCGCGGAATGGAATCAACCCGACCCTATACTTGCATAATGAGGGGGGGAAGATAGAAAAAAACAATATGAAGGCTAAGTATCAGCTCCTTCATGGCGGAAAGGGTTTTCTCATCAGCTCCATTGAGGATAGTGCGGTGCAAGCAACAGCAAATATCTTGTGTAGCAAGGTCCTGCACAAGATGAGGTCGGCTGAGTGCACAGTTGCAATAGTAGAACTTGCTGAAAAATGTGCACAAGGAATGCACATTAACTAGTCCCAGTTCCTCTTAAACAAACTGTTGGTTGATGCACGAGAAGCATAGAAACAACCCATAGCTAAGTTTCACTTCTCCTGGCTCTTAATTTTAATTTCTTTTGAGTATGGACTCCGCCACCAGACTATTAGCCCATGGATATCCCCATACAGTTTCTTGGCAGGCCTTAATAGAACCTCTGGGACCATAAGGACAACAAGCGCAATACTGATGCCAGAATTATATTTTTCCTACAAGGAAAAAGGCTCTGACAAATAGTGCATGCGCAGTACTGGATGACTCCTGCAATGGTTACAAAGTACCTGTTCATTCAATTCCATGCAGCGCAGCACAACATTATCTTGTAACCGCATGGGGACCCTAAGAAGCAAGCCCTTCCAACATTCTTCATCCTCAAGGATGCAGACATTGAGCAAGAAATCAAATATTGGCGTGAGGAATGGCTTACCCATTAGGAGAAGGTACCTACACGACAACAAGTCCCACAAGAGAATCCACCAGAGAACCCAAACCAGCATGGCGCCAATACCAGTATGCAGGAGACCCAGGATGGATCCCAAGAAGATGAAGCAAAAGATGAGCATGATCTACCCAATGCCAACCTAGATGACCCCACTATAAGTGAATAATTGAGCTTTGAGCAAGCCCAGAAAAAGAGGGGAAAGCATCCCATACAAGAGGAGCAAGATGAAGACACATTGAGCTTCCCATATAGTAAGAGGAAAAAGGTTAATCAGCCTTATGTCAGAGACATACCAGACGTAGACTTAACCCTTCTACATGACATCGTTGCTGAAGTAATAGAGAAAAATTTGGGAAATATCGCGACCAGGAAAACCAATTGGACAGCGACCATCACCACAAAGGTTAACCAACTCGCATGGACTATCACCGAAGTGCGAGACACCATGCAGGATGGAACCCATGGTGTCAGCCAATCAGACCCCTTAGCGATGGCAATCATAATCCCACCCCTAACGATAGAAATTCCTGCGGAGGCATTGTCTAAGAAAGGCGAAGAAAATGAGGCAAGTCTCCATAACTTGGACACATTGATTTTAAATTTTTCAAAGTTAACTTTGTTGCAGATATACTCTTTTCAATAGGCCGCTGCAACAGAATTTAGAATCCATGAAAATACAGCTACCTCTCAGGAAGCTAAGGCAACCAAGAAAGTAAGGAAGCGAAAGCAAGTTATCAATCGTCAGCATGTAGATTTGGCAGCCCAAGCCCAGAGGCAAGCTTCGCAAGTAATAAAGGAGGCAGCGGCGCAACTCTTCGATAAGGAAGTAGAGTTTGAGGTTGAACCAGTGCATCAATTGAGGTGTCTATCCAAGCTAGCTGCAGACCTCTGGAAAGAGATCCAGGAGATGAAAACCAACCCGCAGCCTGGCACACTCCCGAAAGTGTTGTAGCAAAGGAAACAATCGAAAACTCAAGCGGTTTCCTGTCTAAGGGAAGCCGAGAGCATTTGTGCAAAAGTAGTAGAAACAATTGCTACAGCATGGGAGTAGCTCATTGATGATGAGGTTGCAAAGCAAATTATCAAGCAAGCACAACAAGCAGAATTACAAAAATTGGCATTGAAAGCTGAGATTAAGAAGCTACCAATGAAGGAGAAAATTGCCCGAGGCACTGAGCTTAAGGAGCTCCTCGATAAGGCCAGAACCCTGCGCGACCAAGAAAGCATGCACAACAAGGAAACGGTTGAACAACAAGCCGAAGCCGAAAGGATAACAAAGTTAATTCATCCAGTTCAGCAGCGCATCCATGATTTCACTCACGCACTGGCGAGTACCTCGTTGGAACACCAAAGCATTGTGAACGTACAAGAACTCGAGCAGCAAGCAAAGGAAGCTTGCCAGGAGATAGAACGGCTTACACCTATTCTGGCCCAGTTCCAACAAAACATTGTCAATGCATCCCAGCTTGCAGGGAAAGAAATACTCGCAGTGGAGACCGCATAAGAAATAAGAGAAGAAGCAGGAGAAGAAGAACGCAATGCAAATAAGGGCACATAGGAACATGACGCAAAACATCGGAAGCGCCATCAAGAAGGCCTAGACCAGACATGGAGCAATCTATGGGCATAGACTTATCAGAACAGGATGAAGAGGAACTCGTATAAGCCCAATTTAAAAAAAAATGCATGGTACAATATGTGCAAGCTACAAAGTAGAAAAAGCTAAAAATAAAATAAAAAAACATACCGCGCAGGTTGGGCCACTCATATGTCCTTTGCTTCGTGGCTCAGTACGAACCACAGGTGAGTGTTGGGGGGCTGTTGGCCCAGGAAAGGGAAAAAAAATGAATTTCGTGCACACAACCAAGAAAAATGTGCCGCGCACGATATAGAAGCAAAGGAAGATCCCGAAGGACGAAAAGGGCCCACAAAGGCAGAATAGAGGCATGTGTGGCAAAGGAAAGGCAAGCACAGAAGTGCACAAGGGGAAAACGGCCTAAAAGTGACAGGGAAATCGTGGGTGCGGAAGCCGACTTAAGTCGGCGAATGCCACGTGACTGGAAGCAAGCTATAAGTAAGGCTATTAGTCCCTCGTGTAGAGTCATGATCACCATAGTTTTAGCCTAGGGGCGGATGAAATTCGATCCAAGCTATGTGCAGATCTATAGGTAGTAGCAGTAGATTAAGAGAAATAAAATATAGAGCATGAGAACTATGAGTCTAAACTTAAAGACATATCTCAAGATCAGTCTGCATCCCGCAGACTGCAAGGTGCTATATCCTTTCTCATGCCATATGAAGAGCACCTTGGTGGTTTTTCCCATATGGGTTTCCACGTTATTTCTTATGTCTAAGTGAATAATTGATGTGGTGAATGTTTATGTGATAGATTACTAGCTGCTTTCCATATAATGTTAAATGTGGATTAGTTTCTGTTAGTTTCTTGCACTTGGTAATTGGATGAACAGAATGCCTTGCTGAATTGCAACTATATAAATGTATATCATGCTGTATAATTCATGTTATGAATCCCGACTTAAGTCATAGAGCCGATTGATGTGATTCAACTGCACCGCATGATTTGCGCCAGCTGCGAAGGGGAAAAGAAATTCAGGTCACCCGCAATGACATACAATTGTCGTCATTCACGTAGAACCGACTCCTCCATCCAGCTACCCTGCTACCTTCGTTGAGCTCCTTGGTTGCGAACCAAGGGACTATACTTCCCTGACAATCATGGAAACATGGTTCCAACGGTTACCCATCTATGAGATATCTCAGGTGAGACTGTGCCTTCTTCGCAGGTGTTGCCGATGGGGCTTGCTCTATTGGGCCGGTATCTTGGGTAGTTGCTAGATCGGCGGGCTGTGCAGAACCTGGGTCGCGTGAGTGGGGAAAAGTGGCCAAAAAATGGTTCCATTGAAGGGACCTCTTGATTAAATCGGGGAGATGTTATGGCACCCAACAAAGGAGGAGCTAGAAGATCAGCTGAATGCTAAAATACTGATGTTAATGCAAGAAGAGGCCAATGAAAGATGGGAAAGTGCAAGGAAATGGATATGGGGACTGTCATAGCGATTGAGTCACACAATTTGTGGAGTGGATATGTTGTATAAGAGCTAGTATTAATATGGAAGGTAGTAAGAAGAGATGTTCCCGGGAAATTCTGAGGATGAGTTAGGTACTGGATTCTTGAGAAGCGGAAGGAGGTTCTGGTCAAGTAAGAGGAGAAAGGTAACAGGAGGCAAGAGGGCCTATATATTTCCCAGGGAGGGTGAATATGGATGTGAGTCATACCTAGATGAAGGATCCTGCGATGAAGAGGAGTATAGCCCAGTTTCTGAGAGAGAATAATCGGGAGGGTCTGCAGAATCGCCAATAATAGGTCATGACAATTGTATTCCAGAGACATCACCTAGAGTAAGACCTAGAAGTCCCTCACCTAAACCCCTTGTGAACACTCGCAATCCTAGTGTCGGGACTGGTGCGCAAGAAATCCCATCAACAATCCCCGTAAATCCTGTAAACTCAATAAGTCCAGTGTACAATCCCAGTGCCACCCTAATTGCGGGGACAGATGTTAGACTACCCACCTTTAATGGGAATGGAACAGAAGACCCAGAACAGCATTGGTTTCTTTGTGAAGCTATCTGGATGGTACGCTTAGTACATAATTCCCATATAAAGAAGGCATAGATGATCATGACTTTAAGGGGTCGCGCCCTGGATTGGTTCATGAAATTTTGTGCTGCATCAGCAGGAACCCCAAAGAAGACTCTTGAAGAAATTCGGTGGGCAATGATCTCGGAGTTCCGAAAGCCCCAATCGAAGTCCCAATGTATTACCAAGATCAAGGAAATTAAGCAGGCTCTGACAGAAATAGTATGGGACTTCGACCAGTGATTCAAAATGTTGATGGCCAAGGTCAATTTCTAGATGTCAGATGTACAACATAAAGAGTGGTTTATTGCTGCGTTATTGCCACATATTAGAGGACCACTCATGCAGCAGAAGATCACAAGGTAGACGGAGGAATTGGAGTTAGCAATGAAGCTAGAGGCTTTTCCCATAGGGGATGGTGCCACAGGAATGATACAGATTCAGTCCTAGTTGGCTTATATGACTATTCAACTCCAAGATATGAAGAGAAGAAAAGAAGCACACGAAGACCTCTGGTGTACCCGATGTCGGACCAACAGACATACCAAAGATGAAGGCCTGGCATATATGAACTACGTCTCGTCCGGTGGGTCAAACCCATTGAATAACCAAGGATTACCTTGGTGTAATATATGCCAAACAAGAGGACACTGGGACTCCGATTTCCTATTCATGAATAAGACGGTATGTACACCAACCAGTCTATATTGTAAATTTTGTAAATCTGTAGGCCATGATGAAAAGGATTGTAGGGACTACCAGCTCATGAGAGAGAAAATGGTAGATGCATATTTGATGAATACTGAAGAACAAGTAAAGATTGAACAAACCCCACCTCAATTCTAGGCTCCTCCCTAGTTCTAGGTCGCACCTCAATTCCCATCTCCGTGGCAGTTTCAGATGGCACCACAATTTTAGAATATGACCCCGTATAACTTATACCAATAGCAGTACCAGCAACCGCAATACCTGTTACAGCCACCTCAAAGGGGGGGTGTCAATTATAGGGGCCGGGAAGGAGGAGGATTTGGCTACGGAAGAGGGCCAGTTGTATGTTACAATTGTGGAGTACCAAGGAATTACGCTAGGGACTGCCCAGAACCTGCAAGGACTTGCTCGTATTGCAGACAGTATCACAATGTGGACAATGCCCATAGCTCATCACTCGATGGCAAGCCCAGACGCTTAGACCAGCCAACCCGGTACCAAACCCTACACCGAATCCTGCGTCGAATGCTCCCTACCCAAATGCCAATATCAATATTCAGATGATAGTCTCTGAACCACGAGAACCCAATGTGGTAGTTTTCATGAGGGGAGGTGCTACGACAGGTGCAGACCAAGCCATGCAGATAGACCCTGGGACGCACGTGCAACCCCAGGTGTGACCTGCCACAAAGAAGAAAGCACCAATTGAAATTCAAGAAAAAAAGTGCATATTCATGGATGTGTGTCCAGAGTTCATCGATGCATAATAGCCATCTACCTCAGGCCAAGTGAAAGATATGCCTGAAATATTCCAGAAGATATTTGAACAACGAAGTACAGACAAAACTGCAGATAAGGTTAGTAAACTTAAACCTTTCTTGTTAATTTGTTTAGTGCTAATCAAGGATAAGGAAGTGATTGCAGAACTGGAAGCACTCATCGAAACACTTCCGGAGGGAGACCCTTCGCCAAAGAAGGTTAATAGTATCAATACCAAGCTCAAGACAGGATGTGAACTCAGGATGACCACGCAAATTGGTGATTATGATATGGACTATATCATCCTCGACCTAGGATCCGATGTCAACATTTTAACACGCCAAATGTGGGAAATAATGGGCAAGCCACCCTTAGAATGGTCCCCCATTCAATTAAGGCTTCCAAATCAAGCAAAGCTCCTCCCTGTTGGGAGGATGGGTCAAGTTCAAGTGGATATTGAAGGATTACGCACTTTTGCAGACTTCAAAGTCATAGACATAGTAGACGATACCACCCCATACCCTGCACTGCTTGGGATTGATTGTGCAGGGGAAAACCAAACATTCATAAATTTCAAAATAAATATCCTATCATTTGAGGATGATGAGATGCGGGTCTTTGCACCCCTTTACTCACTAGAAGGACCGAGGTACGTTGAACCAGTATTCAATGAAGGGCATGGTGACCACCTTGACACCATCTACAATATAACCACCCTTCAGGAAGACTATATTAATCCTACTGCAAAAGGTAACCTAAGTTGAAAATGTGAGAGTTCATGTAGATCAGACTCAGGAGAGGCATTAGATAAGTGGAAGAACCGATTACATGAAGTCTCATCGAGAAAATGTTCCAGGATAACTAAGTCTGTTAGACGAGTAGGAACTCAGTCACAACCACTACCCACATATGAAGGACTGCCTAACTTGGTAGCATTCTTGACTGAATTTGAAGAACTGGTAACAGAGCCACAGTGACTATCTGCACTAGACTTTTCATTGAAAGCTACGCCCGCACTATGGTAGGGTACACATAAGAACACCATAACTGAATGGCCGCAATGCAAAAGGCTACTAGAATTAAGGTTTGGGGAAGAAATTACAACTGTAACCCAAAGATATACTAGGTTATCGGACCCTGTAGAACACATAGAACAATGTTCCACAACATTCTCAAACTACCCTTTCCAGGAATGGGTTCACCATTTCATCCATACTCTTGAGACATCACCACGAGGCTGGTATGCATCTATGGAGTTGGGCCAAGAGACAAGGGAATGGAAAGAAGTTGCGTAGAAATTCACTTACACATTCCAGTTTGCGGATGAACAACCTACAGTTGATATTGCACTGAAAACTATTAAGGAAAAAATATTCTCCCAGATCCCACTGGAGATTGTGTATTCTCAACCTTGTGCTGCACATTCCCACCAATGTTGTGAGACAGTCCAACATTGGATGACATGCTATAATATCTCTGGGGACCCGGACGATGATCCGACCAACATCAATATTCCATAATCAAAAGGATCATGCGAGGTAGAAGGAAGCGGAATTTCCAATGAGCAGTTTGTTAAGCCTCTAAAGATTAAAAAGGTTAACATTGGATCGGAGGACAATCTGAAATTTTCCAACATTGGATACTACTGGGATGAATAGGCAATAGCCAAAATCATTGATTTATTACATGAATTTCAAGACCTATTCCTGATAAACTTCAGGGAAATGAAGGGGATAGTAGGGGATTTGGGTGAGATGAAGATCCCACTCAAACCCGACGCAAGACCAGTGAAACAATGGCCATACAGATTAAACCAACATTATAAGGAGAAAGTAAAAGCAGAACTGGATCGCATGTTGGAGGTAGGAATTATTGAACCAGTTGAAGAATCAGAATGGATACGCCCCATAGTCATCTAGGACAAAAAGGAAACAGATGAAGTCAAAATCTGTGTCGACCTAAGGAAACTAAATGATGCATGCTTGCATGATCCATTTCCTACACCCTTCACGGATGAGGTTTTGGAAAGCGTTGGTAGACAAGAAATTTACTCATTCACAGACAGGTTCTCAGGATACCATCAGGTCCGAATTGCACAAGAAGATCGACACAAGACAACCTTTGTAATAGAATGGAGATGCTACCAATACATGGTAATGCCCTTTGGTCTTAAAAATTCCCTTGCTATTTTTTCTAGAATAGTAGTATCTGCTTTCAAATATTTTATTCATAAGTTTCTTGAAGTTTACTTTGATGACTGGACGGTCTTTGGTCTGGTAAGAGACCATATTGAAAATTTTTGCATGATGCTGGAGAGATGTCACCAGTATCAAATTGCACTGAACTTGAGAAAATGCATATTCTGTGCACCATTCGGTGTGCTGCTGGGCCATGTAGTATGCCGTGATGGGATCCTAGTCGACCCCACGAAGGTAGCAATTATCCTAGACTTTCCTCTGCCCACATAAGTCACACAACTTAGGTCCACATTGGGACACACTGGGTATTATAGGAAATTCATATGAGGGTATGCAGAGATAACTTCCCCAATGGAGAAGCTGCTAAAAAAAGATGCCAAGTTCGAGTGGAATGAAAAAATCCAGGAGAGTCTGGATAAACTAAAGGGTAAAATGGCTACTGCACCAATATTAATATTTTTAGATTGGAAGAAATAATTCCATGTGCATGGTGATGCATCATTGATTGCACTTGACATAGTTTAACCCAACCAGGAGATGGTGCAATTGACCACCCAATCGCATTTGCAAGTTGGAAACCCTCAACGAAAGAGAAAAATTATACCACAACTAAAAGAGAAGGGCTTACAATGGTCTATGCACTACAAAAATTCATACATTATCTATTGGGTGGACACTTCAAAATGTTCACCGACCATTCTGCACTAAAGTACCTAGTCAATAAGCCAGTGTTGGGGGAGAAAATATGTCGGTGGCTCCTCCTATTAAAATAATTTGACTTTGAAGCTATTGTGAAGCCAAGACGACTAAATGTTGGGCCTAACCACTTATCACGAATTGAAAGTGGGGAGGAACCCACCATCCTAGAGGACAATTTACCGGATGCACAGCTATTTGCTATAGATGTTTTCGATAAAGAATTCAATGTGATTATACACTTACTTAATATAGGTTATGCACCTACAGATTATTCAACATGGCAAAAGAAACAGCTAGTTGTCAAAGCATCAGACAAAACGCTAATCGCGGGATAGATCTATAAGTTGGATCTGGATGAAATACTATGAAGATGTGTCTTTGATCATGAAATATAATGGGTAATGGCAGAAGCACATGCAGGTGTCTCAGGAGGACACTATGGCGGGAAAGCAACAGTGCGCAATATTTTGCAATCCACTCTGGTGGCCAACGGTACATATAGATACAAGGAAATACTATCGCAATTATGATAAGTGTCAAAGAACAGGGAAACCATCGCAACGTGATGAAATGCCACTTGCACCACAAATTACACTGCAGGCCTTTGATAAATGGGCAGTGGATTTTGTTGGCCCTATCAGTCCACTGGGAAAATGGACTGGTGCACGTTATATCATCATTGTTACTAATTACTTGACCAGATGGGCAGAGGCAGCACCTGTAAAGGATTGTACTGCTCCAACTGCGGCCCATTTCCTCTTTGAGAACATCGTCACAAGAATTTGTTGTCCCAAAATCCTAATCAGCGACCAAGGTACGTATTTTTTAAATAAGATAATTGTTGAACTGGCCACAGAATTCCAAATCCAACACAAGAAAATGACACCCTACCATCCTCAAGCAAATGGAACTGTCGAGGCATTCAACAAGGTACTCTAAAATGCGTTGACCAAAGTATGCAATGTGCGCAGAGATGACTGGGACCAGAAAGTCTTAGCAGTATTATGGGCCTATAGAACAACATGCAAATGCCTAACTAGATACACCCCTTTTCGTTTAGTCTATGGACCAGAAGTAGTCGTGCCCATGGAATATATTGTCCCGAGCCTACGAATTGCCATGATAACAGAGATGACAGATATCGGCGATGTAGAAGAGAGACTAGCGCAACTAGTTCAAATGGAAGAAGACCGTTTTATTGCAGGCTTCCATGAAAATGTGGAAAAGCGACGACAGAAATCCTGGCATGACCACCACATCACAACAAAGCAGTTCAAGGTTTGTGAACTTGTTTTGATGTATGATAATAAGTTTCTCAAGCACCCGGGTAAGCTCAAAACGCATTGGTTAGGTCCATATGTAGTTGCGCATATTACTGAAGAAGGCGCAGTAAAAATACATAAGCTAGATGGAACACTGGTAGCGGGCATGATCAATGGCAGTTGATTAAAACCCTATCACGATGACTACGACACGGTCCCATAAAGTTGTGATGTGCAAAATATATATATATATATATATTAACAAAAAGGGAGAGATTTTTCACAAGACAGCTGGCAAAAAGTGGAAAATATCTAGCAGGCACTGACATCCGGTAAGGGCATGGGAAATTCGACAAAGATCCAGAACCACTACACGTTCAGTAGCATTAAAGTGGCAGTCTCGAGCAAAAAGGCAACGGACGTTTTGGTCCCATCTGGTAGAGTGCCTTCACTGCCCTGACAAATGCATAATGCAGCTTAAGCATGCAAAGGACGAGCCCATGTGATCCGCCAGAGGGTCCTTCACTCTTTCCAATCAGCTTAAAGACTCGTCTCCTATAATCCGTCCTTGTCCTCCGCCGTAAACTTCTACATTGCTTTAACAAACTAGCAATACAAAGAGTCGAGCCTGCTGCACAGACCGAGCCATCCTTCAAATCCAAAGACCTTACTCAGTAAAATATTCCAGCCATAGTGAGCACTCCAGTAAGGACACCTTGAACCAGTTTGGCCGCCCAAGAAGTTGAAGAAGACTCAGGCAAAGTCAAAAGTAGTACCAAATCCGAGGATCGTCAAAAAACCATTATAGAGTCTATCGCATCCATCACAAGAAGGAAGTCAGCTCACACAAATAATTGCCTCCCAACCATTAGAGCAACCAGTGGGAGCCCAATTTTTTATCGCTATGCAATCCTTGAATACTGACCCCTCAAGTTCCTCCATCCCTGGCGCAAAAATACCTGAAGCTCGTAGAGACAACCCAATTCAACCATCATCACCAGAAGTAGAGCTCACTAAAGAAGAGAAGAACTTACTACCGGTCTGTGTATCACCTAGGAGGCCCAGTGTCGTAGCAGTAACAGTGAGCATTCTAGAGCTATTAGAAGAACCCGTTATTCCAGAGGGAGTCACAAAACTCCATGATGGCCCAAAACCCCAGGATTCCATCTTAACCAAGATTCAGGTATTAAACTTTGAAGACTATGACACTCAGAACCTAGACATCTCCAGAGATCAATTCACGGAAGTAAAATCCGACCAGCCACCAGCAGCAGACGTTGTCACTGCACTAGAGTATGCACACAGATTGGAGCATTCCGGTATATTAAACCTACTCCTTATGCCCCATTTTGGAAGCTCTGGACCAGTCGGAATGTATGTTAAGCAGTTGCTTGTGTGCTTCCATGGTGGCTACCTTTGGCTGAACAAACCATATGAGGTGACGGTGGACTTGATTTCGACCATTATAGGTCTGTTGCAGAATGGAATCGACCCGACCCTATACTTTCATAATGAGGGGGAAAAGACAGAAAAAAATGATATGAAGGCTAAGTATCAGCTCCTCCGCAACGGAAAGGGTTTTCTCATCAGCTCCATTGAGGATAGTGCGGTGCAAGCAGTAGCAAAGATATTGTGTAGCAAGGTCCTGCGCAAGATGAGGCCAGCTGAGTGCATGGCTGCAAAAGTAGAACTTGCTAAAAAATGTGCACAAGGTGTGCACATTAACTGGTCCCAGTTCCTCTTGAACGAACTGATGGATGATGCACGAGAAGCACAGCAACAACCCATAGCTAAGTTTCATTTCTCCTGGCTCTTAATTTTAATTTCTTTTGCAGTAAGGGCTCTGCCGCCAGACTATTACCCCATGGATATCCCCATATAGTTTCTTGGCATGCCTTACCAGAACCTCTAGGACCATAAGCACGACAAGCGCAAGACTGATGCCAGAATTATATTTTTCCTATAGGGAGAAAGGCTCCGACAAATAGTGTGCGCCCAGTAACGGCTGACTCCTACAATGGTTGCAAAGTACCCATTCATTCAATTCCATGCAGCGCAGCACAACATTATCTTGCAACCATGTGGGGACCCCAAGAAGCAAGCCCTTCCAACATTCTTCATCCTCAGGGATGCATAAATTGAGCGAGAAATCAAAGATTGGCTTGACAAATGGCTTACCCGTCAGGAGAAGGTACCTACACGACAGCAAGTCCCATAGGAAAATTCACTAGAGAACCCAAACCAGCATGGCGTCAATACCAGTATGTAGGATCCCCAGGATGGCTCCCAAGAAGATGAAGCAAAAGATGATCATGATCTACCCAATGCCAACCTAGACGAACCGGCTATAAGTGAAGAATTGAGCGCCGAGCAAGCCCAGAAAAAGAGGGGCAAGCATCCCATGCAAGAGGAAGACAAAGACACATTGAGCTTCCCATATAGGTAGAGGCAGAAGGTTAACTAGCCCTATGTCAGAGACATACCAGACGCGGACTTGACCCTTCTGTGCAACACCATTTCCGAAGTAACAAAGAAAACTTTGGGAAAGCTCGCGACTAGGAAAACCAATTGGACAGCGGCCATCGCCACAAAGGTTAACCAACTCACGCAGACTATCACCAAAGTGTGAGACACCATGCAGGATAGAACCCATGGTGTCACCCAATCAGAACCCTTAGCGGCACCAATCATGATCCCACCCCTAACGATAGTAATTCCTGTGGAGGCATTGTCTGAGAAAGGCGAAGAAAACGAGGAAAGTCTCCATAACTTGGATAGAATGATTTTAAATTTTTCAAAGTTAACTTTGTCGTAGATATACTCTATTCAACAGTCCACTGTACCAGAAATTAGAATCCATGAAAATACAACTACCTCTCAGGAAGCTAAGCAACCAAGAAAGAAAGGGAGCAAAAGCAAGTTATCAACTGCCAGTGTGCAAATATGGCATCCCAACCCCAGAGGCAAGCTTCGCTAGAAAAAGAAATAAAGGAAGCAGCAGCGCAAATCTTCGATGAGGAATCAGAGTTTGAGGTTGAACCAGTGCATCAATTAAGACGTCTATCCAAGCTGTTCGTAGACCTCCAGAAAGAGATCCAGGAGATGAAAACCAACCCGCAGCCTGGCACGCCCCCGAAAGTGCTACAGAATAGGCAACAATCGACAACTCAAGCAGTTTCCCGGCTGAGGGAAGCTGAGAGCATCAGTGTAGAAGCAATGATGAGGTTGCAGAGCAACTTGTTGAGCAAGCACAGCAAGCAGACTTACAAATTTTGGCACTGAAATCCGAGATTGAGAAGCTACCAATGAAGTATAAAATCACCCAGGGCACTGAGCTTAAGTAGCTCCTCGATAAGGCCAGAACCCTACGCGACCAAGAAGGCATGCACAACAAGGAAACGGCTGAACAACAAGCTGAAGCCGAAAGGATAACAAAGTTAATTCAGTCGGTTCAACAGCGCATCCACGAGTTCACTCATGCACTAGTGAGTACCTTGTTGGAACACCCAAGCATTGGCAACGTACAGGAACTCGAGCAACAGGCAGAGGAATATTTCCAAGAGATAGAATGGCTTACACCTATTCTGGCCCAGTTCCAGCAAAACATTGGCAATGCAGCCTAGCTTGCAAGGAAATAAAAAGCTGCAGTGGAGACCACAGAAGAACTAAGAGAAGAAGCAGGAGAAGAAGAATGCAACGCAAATAAGGGCACATAGGAACATGATGGAGAACATCAGAAGTGCCATCAAGAAGGCCTGGACCAGACGTAGAGAAAGCTATGGGCATAGACTTATCAGAACAGGATGAAGAGGAAGTCATATAAGCCCAAGTCAACAAAAAAAAAATGCAAGGTACAAGATGCTCAAGGTACAAAGCAGAAGAAGCTAAAAATAAATAAATAAATTGAAAGGATACCACGCAGGTTGGGCCACTCATATGTCCTTTGCTTCGTGGCTCAGGACGAGCCACATGTGAGTGTTGGGGGCCTGTTGGCCCAGGAAAGGGGCACAAAAAGGAAGTTCGCGCACGCAACCAAGGAAAATGTACCACACAGGAGATAGAAGCAAAGGAATATCACAAAGGATGAAAAGGGCCCGCGAATGTAGAACAGAGAGGTGCGCAGCAAAGGAAAGGAAAGCGCACAAGGGAAAAACGGCCTAAAAGCGACAGGACGGTCGTGGGTGCGAAAGCCGACTTAAGTCAATGGATGCCACATGAGTGGAAGCACGCTGTAAGTAAGGTCGTTAGTGCCTTGTGTAGAGTCGTGATCACCACAGCTATAGCCTAGGGGGGCGGATGATGGTGACAATTAACAGACTGCCTATAAGCAATCGACCTAATGTGGTCATGTAAAATTATATAAATAGGAGAGATTTAATAGTTAGAAGGTTTCTTTTTGTTAGTATGGAATGGTTTTGATAGATGAAAGCTATATACAGTTGTAGAGAACAGATCTAAGAGGAAGGTAATTAGGAATCTACAGTAGGCAATCAGAATAGTGCAATAAGGAAGCTCTGCTAGAGTGGTATAGATGCTAGGAAAGTCGATACAGGATGTGTGCGGATATGTAGGTAGTAGCAGTATATTAGGAGAAATAATACAGAGAGCATCAGAACTATGAGTCTAAACTTAAAGACATATCTCAATATCAGTCTGCATCCCATAGAGTGCAAGGTGCTATATCCTTTCTCATGCTAGATGAAGAGCACCTTGGTGGTTTTTCCCAGATGGGTTTCCATGTTATTTCTTGTGTCTAAGTGAATGATTTATGTGGTGAATGTTTATGTGATTGATTACTAGTTGCTTTCCATATAATGTTAAATGTGGTTCAGTTTATGTTAGTTTCTTGCACTTGGTAATTGGATGAACATAATGCCTTGCTGAATTGCAACTATATAAATGTATATCATGCTGTATAATTCTTGTTATGAATCCCGACTTAAGTCATAGAGCCGATTGATGTGAGTCAACTCCACCGCATGAGTTGCGCCAAAAGGGGAAAGTAAATTCAGGTCGCGCGCGATGACATACAGTTGTGCTCATTTGCGCAGAACCGACTCCTCCGTCCAACCGCCCTGTTGACTTCGTTGAGATCCTTGGTTGCGAGCCAAGGGACTATACTTCCCTGACAATCACAAAAACATGGTTTCAGAGGTTACCCATCTATGAGATATCTCGGGTGAGACTGTGCTTGCTTCGCAGGTGTTGCTGATGGGGATTGCTCTATCGGGCTGGTATCTCGGGTAGTTGTTGGATCGACAGGCTGCGTAGAACCTGGGTCACGTGAGTGGGGAAAAGTGGCCAACAAGATGTATCTTTTGATTTGAATCAAATAAATGGCTATATATAGGACACACCAAAGCTGATAGCTCCTTGAGTGCAATACTTAAGAAGAAGTTTGCACCTCGAGATACCTAATCCCTCTCAGTGCTTGATAGAGCCTAGGATTTGGATCTATGATGGTTTATAAAAACGTAAACCATCTAACATGTTGTGTGTGTGAGTGACGAAGTAAGGAAGAATTTATAGAAATTAAAATGTTACATAACTCATCTATAAAACATTTAATGTGGGTGCAAGTGCTCATTCTAAATTTAACTAAACTAAATTACTTAATATAACACACATAAACTAAAATCTTCTATTGCATCAATCCATCAAGTTATATATTTAAATAACTAGTCATGAATATGTACAAAAAATATTTAAAATCTATCATTAAGATCTTCTATGAAATTTAATTCATATACAGTTCCATGTGTGCAAGTGCCATGTCAAACCATTCATAAAATAATTATAGAAATCCACTCAATCCTACTAATTCAAAATGATTTAATCTCAAGAAAAGGATATTTGATAAATTGGTAGCAAATCTAAGAGAAAAATATTAAATAGATATCATATGAAAGACTTAAATATCCATAGAATATTTACAACTAAAATCGAGTTTTAAATCCAAGAGAGAGACAATCAAATCTAAATTCTGCCCAATCAAAGGATAAACCTGATAGTTATAAATCTTAGGAAATCAAACACGTGAAGTGATTCTCAACATCATAAATGAATGTAAAGATTTGATAGAAACGTAACCAGTAAGCATTGTTGTTAACTTCACATTTCATTTATCAATTCATTCGGCAATACTCCCTATGTTAATCCATATCAAATCGCTCTGGTCCTCTATTTTCAATTTATTAATTATGAAATTGAGTCTTATTTTAATACTTCCTAATGCATATGTGAATTATGTTCAAGCTCAGTGAAAATGATTTTTCTTTTGTGCATACTGTTTAAATTTCAAACTTAACAACCAATTCTTCTTTCAAGAAATCCATAAACATTTGAACTCGATTTGACTCAACGGTTTAGGAACGAGGAAAATAATATCAAATCATGTTCCTCTTACATCTAATACTATGTCTCTGAATTTATCTATGCAAATTCTAACTCAAACATGTGAATTCAAGAACTAATCTTTGAAATCTGAAATCAATTGAAAGGAACTCTGTCATTCAATGAAAATAAATTGTGTTTAGCATTAAAATAAAACATTTTTTATCAATGAAAGATTATTATTTATCAATGGAAGAAACATTATTTAACAATGGAAGAAATATGTGCACAAAAATTTAACTTAAAACGATTACTATGAATTTAACATGCTGAATATAAGCACACACTACTGATTAAAACTCTGTAATATCTATGAAATCAAATTATCATGAAATGATTAACAAGCTATGGCAAAACGTAAAACTAGATTCGAAGTATTAAGCTGAAATTAATGGAGGCTACGCTACCTCTTGTGGTGGGCCCTTGGCACTTGATATAGCTCAGCCTAAGACGCCTTAGTATGTATGCACAATTCAAATCATCAAACAATGTTCAGAATGATCCATTGCATATTCAACACTTGATCTAATCCATGTAATGCACAAAAACACAGTATTTTATTATCAATATAACCTTCTATTGCATGATAAATCCTCTTGATAACACTAATAATCCCCCTTGCTCTTCTGCACACCTTTATTTATACATTTAGACTCAAAGGAGAAGATCAAAACCGAATCCCCCAAGCTCTGTGTCACTCAACAAATCATTTAATTTGGAAAACCATCCATGTACAGAATATGGAAAAATATGTCCCAATCAGATGCGAGTTCCTCCCAATCCATTGATAAATTTCAAAAATCGACTTAATAGGAGGTAAATCACCTTTTTTGGGAAGTGGGTTTTGAATAGTTTATCTGCATTCTTCACGTATTTCTCATAAATTGAGCCTGAAATCGGCTTCCTGGGTAATGACGGGAGTGTTGGATCAGGTGTAGGATCATGTGAGTGAGAAATCTGCATAATAACAAGATTCTATATACCAAATAATTATTCATTAGATGTGACCTTTGAAATTTTGTTTAAAACTGAATGAAATAGATAGAATAATAATAAAAATTACCTTATCAAAGGCTTCATAGAGTAGTCTTCAAAGTTTATATGAATGAATCCAAAATGGATTATAAACATATAGAAATATTCATCAAAATGCTTGGTTCCTTATATAACTAGACTTGAAATTTAGTCAAGAAACAGACAAAATAGGAGGCCATCACTTACCAACATCATCGATGTAATTTTCAATATTTTTTAAATTGCGATTTTGATGATGAGCAACCTGCCTACCAGCTTTTGTTTCACCCCAGTACAATTTCAAATCGAGAGCAGGTTGAAAAAAAGGGCACAACTTGGAGAGGAAGCATACCAAGCATGGTTGAACCAGCCACCTATTAAGTTTCCACTACGTCCATCCTCACCAATTAGGAATTCCTACAGTCATAGTAGTTCTTCACATGTTGGCAATGAAGGGAATGAATTATATATGGGTATGATGAGTTATTACGACAAAGGAGTTCCATGGATGCAATTTTGTTTCATAAATTCCAAGACAATGAGATAGGAGATGGCGCTCGTATCATTAAAGCCTTCTTTGAAATCCTTAAATCGACAAATTCCACACCTCTCTTTGAACCTGTTCGGTCAAATTCTACATAGTTGGGGACAAAAATGTTATTGTACAACTTGAAAGAAAAGTATGACATGCCTGACATGTGTTTCTCAGTGATGTTGAGGTAACTGACCATCAACTACATTATATTTTGAGGAATCTTGTTACACAATGATCATTGAAAATTGTCGATTTTATGAACGTTAAATGACATTGTACATCTGTATTTCCCACTAACTGTAAGTTTTTCAAAGATAAGGTACTTCTGAATGATAATGTCTTTCCTGGAAGCTTCAAAGAGGCAAAGTAAATGTTTAAAAATTTTGGGTTTTGAGTACATATCTTGTAATGTGTGTCCCAATGATTGTATTCTATATAGAGGTGAATATGCAAACAAAGAGATATGTCCCAAATGTGCGCATGAGGCATGACAAGTACAAAGAATCGAATAACAAGGCTAAAGCACATGGTCCTCCTCATAAGATATTGAGGCGTATGCCTATAATCTCAATGATTCAAAGGCTCTTTTGTTTCAAAGAATTAGCTATGTTGCAGGGATGGCATGCAACGTATCAAAGTGAGGAAGGAGTATTGCAAGTCCCAACATATTCAATATCCAAGAACAATATAGAGGATACATGACACGATAAATTCAAGGATGAAGAACACAACCTCATATTGAGCATATCCATTGATGGCGTCAACCCATACGTTAAAGTATTGTAACTTCGGAAGATATTCTATTGTACTTTTATTGTATTCTCCTTCGGAGATGTCCTTGATGTAATTGGTCATGTAAAAGTCATGAGGTAAACCCTCCATTGTAATTTGGGGAAATAGTACCCAAAAAAGTAATATATAAAATGTATTTTGAGTCTCCCAAGGTAGGCCAACCCTAATTAGGGAACCTGTCCGACCTAGTTAGTTATTTGAGGGACTCACCTAATGAATAGAAATAGGTGAGGTGCCTCTCTCATTCTCACATATATTACACTCAAGTAATGCGCTAAAAAGAGAGAGACAGAAAGAGTCTATTGTGGAATATGAGCAACTATTCTTATTTCTTTTGTTTTACACTGTACTTGGTCGAATTCTATACTGAGGAAGTTTTGTGGGGTATTTTCCCTTGTGGTTTCCTCAAGGAAAATCTTTGTGTTCTCTTGTGTTGTTGTACTTGTTTTCCTTTCAATGGTCCTTTTGCTTATGGTTATTATGTTATGATGATAAATGTTTTAGATCTTGTATAACCATTAAAAATATAACATCGTATCGGAGCCACCCTGAAAGAATTCTTTGTGCATTCGAAACACTGCTATAGCTACATCTACTGAATATTAGGGTTTCATGCTTGAAAACCCTGGAAGATAAAAAAAATAGTCATGTTGGTAATTTTTCTATAAATCGAGATTGGAAAAGGAACAAGGGCTAAAACTTTGATGGGACGAATATAAAATATTACTCTACCCTGTGTAAAAGTTTCAACCTTGGATTCGCTATATTATAGGATATATGATTCCTCCAATTTAGGGTTCCATCTTCTCCTAGAATTCAGCCTTAAACATGTGACCTAGGGATAATCGCTATATCTCAGGCTAGGAAGGTCCAAATGAAATTTAGAAACATGTTGAAGGTAGGTCATGGACTTTATTTTTTGTGGTAAACATTTCATACCCCTAAGGTAAAACAATGACACAGGGAAGTTCGTACAAGTTCACTATGTGGAACAATCCTGAAATACATCACATTGGGAAACTTTGTATAAGTCCCACCCGGTGAATCCAATTCTTCTCTAACCTATAGGGTTTGAAATAATACAAACTTGGATTCCTCAAAAAAACGTTTCATACCTTGAGGAGTCAAAAATTCGGAGCTATAGAAGAAACAAGATCAGTCAATTCTACAGAAGAAACCGGAGAAAAACTAGGGCTTCATGTTCTGGGAACTTCCCTCCACCAATCAATTGAAGAAGGAGGACCATAAAATTATCCCTAGGAGGGTGCATATATCTATGTAATAATTTTATCATTTTGTTAACTTTTTTGACCTAACAGTGTTGTCGGAGAAAACTAGGGCATCAGATATTTTTCAATTCTATCCACGGTTTTAGGAAAATAAGTATGTTTCTCAGCTAGCCTTGAGGAGGCACATGTTTCTATCCAATCAAATATGAAAGATACATAAGTTGAAAAAATTAGGGTTTCTCTGTCAAACCCTAGGTCCACCAAAAGCAGTCTTCCAAAATATCCTTCAAGCAAGCATCAATTTGAAGCATTCTCATGAGTAAGTTCCATCCTCTCTATTTCCATTTGAGGTTCTCATTTTTATCATGATGACAAACTGTACAAATCTTGAGGACAAGATTGAAAGAGTCGAGAACTTATAAGCATGGAATTATAGAGTGCTTATCATACTTGAAGAAGCATTCCATAAAGAAATATGTCAAAGAAGAAGTTGTGTATCCACACAGAGATGAAGTTGAAGCAAAGAAAAAGAAGGACCTAGTCAAAACAAAGATGAGTATTTCCATCTCCATTGGATCTCACATGTATCATCCTTGAAGACTCCCAAGAATATTTTTGATGCAATGAACATCATGTACAAATATTACCTTGAGAACTCAACTCAATAATCTGAAGGTGCAATGTCAAAAAACATTCAATGATTACTTCACAAGAAGATCTCATCTCAAGGAGCAATTAGAATTCATTGAAGACAATGACAAAGAAGCGGAAGCATAAATTACAACTTTGAATGGTCTTCCAAATTCAGTCAAGAGAGTTGTTATAGTAGGAATATCACATATGGAGGAATGCACAATTGATTGATGGGAAAAGAAGATGATATGAAAATCAATCCCTAACAACTCATACCAAGCAGAGAACGAACAAAGGACATCTCTGTAAAGAATAGAAGGACATCTCACAACTCAATAGTTCAGTTGTGAGAAGAAAGGAAACTTTCCAAAAGAATGTCCCAAGAAGGAAGAATGGAAGGATGATATGATCTAGAAGTATCAGTTGATCATACATAATGATGTTTGTATATGAGTTCAAAACATGAAGGGAATTTTTGTAAAGTCTTCCAAGTAGATCTACAAGATCGAGTATACCGCTGATCGAAGTATCAAAAGATACAAAGCAAGGTTCATGGTTTCTATCAAAAGAGAGAGTCGATTATGGAAAGACACTGATCTAAGAGCTAGACACACCTCTTTAGTAGTGGATATTACACTAGGCAATTGGTGTAATCAAGTAGAAGAACAAATCAAGAAACCTATATGGTTTAAGACTCTTTACATAGAACCACCTATGCACAAAATAATTTGTACAAACTTAGTAGGCACCCATGGGATAGCACATACAGTTACATGAGGAACTTGAGGATCAACTAGGGTGATCGAGATCCCAACCTTTACAACAAGGTTGAATATAGAATCATATAAAGGATGAGAAGAAAATAGATGGGTACAAGAGAAGACTTGCAACAAAGTTCGAGATGAAGGATCCTGATATCCAGTGACCTTGAAAAGTGACATACATGGATACAAATAATATTAGTAGTAGAGGAGGATACATGTCACCCCAATGTCCTAATACAGATGCAGAGGTAGGATGGTGCTCCACCTCAGAGGGAGTGACTACGGTAGATCTCAAAGTTTGAGAATATTGACATGATTCTTGAGATTAGAGGTATGATGAAATCCAGAGGAATTTTTTAAAATATGTAGATAAAATGATGTGGTACCTAAAGGGTATTGCAGAGATATGATGACTTTGATTGAGTCGGTAGTAGTATGAACTCCAAAATATTGCAGAAAGGAGAGTGTTTCTCTCAATGCAGCCAAGGATGAATATATTGCAACTGAGAAGAAAGCAAGTAAAGATTCCTCAAGTAATGAGGAATATGATTCAGAAGAATTATACCAATGAAGATGAAGATCATTCTCTTATCCATTTCATCATTGGATAAGAAGGGATGCACTGGTAGGACACACAAACACAGTTCTATGTGATCTGTGGGTTAAGAAGACTTGCTCAGTATTTCTGATCATGAGCAAGACAGGAACAAGTCCTCGGAATCAAACAATGAAGTTGAACATATTTGGTAGAGACTCCAATAATTCAAGAAGACAAAGATCAATATGGAGTCTACCAAATAAACAAAGATAATTATTTGAATTGTAATTTCCTATATATTTAGTTGTTCAAAGATGTGTACATAGATATGTTTCTAGATTCAAGAAATGTATTATGCATAGTAGAATATTTGTAATTTACTACTAATATGCAAGTGATGGGTAAGTGGCTTATGTACAACGTTCCATTGCTACTTATGAAATAATGTCTTGGAAAGATGGAAGACATATAGAAAGTTATCGTATGTATACGAGATATAGATGATTGTTGCATTAGCAGAAATAGTTGCATGATTATATGACATATATATTTATGTATGACATTATGAATATGTTATGAAATATTTCTAATCATACAATTGTATTTGACTTGACGTAGGAAGTATTGTATGCAATCAAATACAAGAGAAGAAATGATGAAGCAGTGGATGTATGATACAGTTGTAGATAAGAATGATGCAGTTATTTATGCGCAAAAGAAGAATGATGCAAGTTGTGAAAGTACGATACCGTTGCAGATGTACAAGAGAAGAATGATGCAGTTACAAATGCACAAAAGAAGAATGATGCGAGTTGTGGATGTACATTGCAGTTGCAGATGTACAAGAAGAGAATGTTAAAGAAAAAGTTTCAAAAGGAAGTTGTAAAGCTCAAGCATATTCCTACATAGGAACAAGTGGCAGATGTGTTAACTAAGCCTCTGGCTTGTGTAAAGTTTGAATACTTTCGAGACAAGATTGGTGAAGTCCAAAAGGACCTATCTCAAAAGAGGGAGTGACAGTAGATGGAATATGGATGCAGTGGTGAGTAGCTCAGTCTAGAGGAGGGCAAGTCTAGCTAGGCTTGTTTGGCTCGAAAGGGTTAGTAAGTTAGATGAGGCTTGTTGATCCTAGGGGGATTAGTATGTTTGGCTAGGCTTGTTTGGCCCAAAAGGGTTAGTAATATAGACAAGGATTTTTTTGTCCCTAGGAAGATCCATCTGTATAACTAGGCTTGTTTGGCTCAAAAGGGTTATTAAGTTAGAAAAAATGCCCGGATGGATCTACTAGAGAACTCACCATGATGCTAATCTGAGATAGTTAAAGGGAAAGAATTGGTTAGTATGTCTAGCTAGGCTTGGTTGGCTCGAAAGGGTTAGTACGCCAGACACGGCTTGTTTGGCATCCAATGAGATCAATCTGTCTGACTATGCTTGTCATCCCAAAAGGGTTAGTAAGTCAGACAATATGTTGTTGTTAGTGGTTTCAGTATTGTTATACTGATGATTGATGAGATGTGTGCTTCAGTATTACTATACGAATGATTGTTGATTGTTGAGATAATTTTTGAGATAGGTTTACTATTATCATACTGATATGACAAATTTAGTATTTTCATAGTGATATTGATGTGGCAAGTTCAGTATTTTTCATACTGATATTGATATGGAAATCTTAGTATTTTCGTACTGATGTTGATGTGGTAGGTTCAATATTTCTATACTGATGTAGATAAGACAATTTCAGTATTTCTATACTAATGATGATGAGGTAGTTTCAGTATTGCTATACTGATGTTGATAAGATAGTTTCAGTATTTCTATACTGATGATGGTGAGGTAATTTCAGTAATTCTATATTGATATTGATGATAATGTTTCTTCAGCATTTGTATGTTGATGTTGATGATGTGGTTGTGATCCCAACGCCTTGTGTTGAGGATGTTGATATGATTGTGGTCCCAACACCTTGTGTTGATAATGTTGATGTGGTTGAAGTCACAACACTTTGTGTTGATGATGATGATGTTGTTTCAACATTTTTATGTTTATGATTATGATGATGTTCCAACATTTCTATGTTGATAATGCAGATAATGATATAGCATGTATTGATGATGTTGCTTTAACACTAACATGCTAATGATGTTGTTGTTGTTTCAGTATTTACATGCTGACAATGCAGATGATCATGTTTCAGTATTTACATATTGATGATGCAGATGATGATGTTTCAGTATTTACATAATGATGATGTTCCAGTATTTACATACTGATGTTGCAGATGATGTTTCAGTATTCACATCCTGATGTTGAAGAAGAAGATTCGGTATTCGTATACTGATGTGGCAGAATCATATTCAGTATTCACATACTAATATTACAGAAGAAGGATCAGAAGATGATTCAATATTCGCATACTAATGTTGAAGAAGATGATTCGTTATTCACATAGTGATGCTACATAAGATGATTCGGAAGATGATTCATGTGATTCAGTATCCACATACTGATACTACAGAATATGATCTAGAAGATGATTCAGCACGTGCAGAATATGATTCAGCATTTACATACTAAGATTGCAGAAGATGATCCCACTAAGATCGATGATGAAGATGTATGATGATGTTCCAAAACTTCCTATGACATATAGAGATTCACCAGTCAGTTTTACATTTGTGATGATGGTTTTTGTTGATGCAGAATCCCTTCCTAGTTAAGAGGGAGTGTTAAAGTATTGTAACTTCGAAAGATATTCTATTGTGTTTTTGTTGTATTTTCCTTCAGAGATGTTATTACTCCATTTGGAGATTTCCTTGATGTAATTGGTCATGTAAAATTCATGAGGTAAACCCTCCCTTGCAAGTCGGGAAAATCATACCCACAAAAGTAATATAAAATGTTTTTTGAGTCTCCCAATGTAGGCCATCCCTAATTAGGGAACCTGGATGACCTAGTTAGTTATTTGAGGCACTCACCTAATGAATATAAATAGGTGAAGTGCCTCTCTCATTCTCATATATCTTACACTCAAGTATTGTAGTGGGGAGAGAGAGAGAGAGAGAGAGAGATACTATTGTGGAATATGTGCAACTATCCTTGTTGCTGGGGTTTTACATTGTACTTGGTCGAATTCTATACTGAGGAATTTTTGTGGATTTTTCTCCCTTGTGGTTTCCCCAAGGAAAATATTTGTGTTCTCTTGTTTTATTGTACTTGTCTTCCTTTTAGTGATCCTTTTTCCTATGGTTATTATTTTATGATGCTAAATGTTATAGATCTTGTATAACCATTAAAAATATAACACCATATTCCCAACCATACAACACCTATATTGTTTGGCATGTAGTTGTGATCAATAACAATATCCCCCCATGGTTTTCTATCAAGAATGAACATAATATGTTGGATATTATAGTCCTTGGTAGAAGACGAGTGAAGAATATGGATGTTTGCCTACAACCATTGATCGAAGAGTTTAAGGAACTATGGGAAGGGTTACAGGTGTATGATGTATAGAGACCCATCCCATCAAAGAGGAGTTTTACGTTGTATGGAATATGTGCGTACACCACACATGATTATCCGAGGTTGGGAGTTTGCTTAGGTAAATATGTTGTTTAATTTTTTTTTATTCAAAGAATTATTTTTTGACATATTTAATTTGGTGCAACTATCTTGATCTTCAACATTGACCGCGTGCTTTGTATAACATAAAATCGCAGGTATTGTAACAAAAGGTTATCATGGATGTAAATGTTGTGGACATTATATGAAGGCTAGGTGGTCCAAATACCTGTGAAATCTAGTGTATGGCTTCTCTAGGGTATTCCTCCTCGAAATCCACCCTTATAGAATAACAACATTTGCTTTCAATGGTAAACCAAAGAGAACCCAAACGCCTGAAATGATGACACCGACTAACTGTCTTAGGGAATATGACAGAGAGAAGGAGAAGGAAAAGGAAATTGCAAATATGTTCAATTCAAATGGGGAACCTATGTTCGATGATCCTAAATTCTTCAACATCTATGATGAGAAAATGCCCAAATATATGGAAAGGAAATCATTATTTTACCCATATTGGGAGCATCTTAAGATTGCCCACTTACTAGATTCCATGCATATATTTAAAATGTTCCATGTTATTTATGGCGTCACATATCATCATAAAAAAGTGACAAGTTGAAAGTCAGGGAAGATATTATTTCTTCAAATACTAAAAAGAAGCATTGGCCAAAACAAGAAAATAGAGGAGAGGATGGCCACTCTTTTTCTTTTAGAAAAGGCGATGTCCCGTGGATTTTGAAGAAAGAAGATCTTAATTTGGCAAAGGAAGTTATATTGGGTGTACTCTAGGACACTTCTTCACTACAGAAGAAAAGTTGACAAGTTTGAAATCACATGACCATTTCAACCTTCTAAGGGTATGTATAATGTCCAAAAAATGTTTTTATTATTCTTGTATATGTTTTACCACACAAGTTAAAATGAAATTAATTATTTGTGTTTACTTTGTAATGTCATTGTCTGTTTTGTGTGCATGGGTGTGTCAACCACGACTTTCTCGATGACCTATAGTGTGCCATATCTAGACTATCTGCATTTGTACGATGGATCACATCAAAGGATATTTATATTGTTAGCATTCCCTGGTGGCATCAAGAGATGGCATAGATTTTTTGTATGTTTGAGAAGGCATTGTCATCGAGTTTCATGGACTTTCATATTCATCTTCTAATTCACCTAGTCGATGAAGTTGAATTAGTTGGGGTGGTCTCATGTTGTTGGATGTTCTTCTTGGAGAGGTACATGAAAAAATTGAAGGGATTTGTTTGACAGAGGGAAAACCTTGAGGAGTCTATGGTAGAAGGGTACATAGTATATAAGTCGGTCTATTATGCTAGTGAGTACATCAATAAAATTGACCACAAACCAGATGCAGTGATTTGGGATGATGAACGTGATGAGGACAAAAGGGATGGGGATTTACTAGAAATGAAAGGAAAAAGGCGCATGAGTAAGTCACTTATATTTCGATCTTCACATTTCCACATAGTATCTATTTACAACAAACTTCAAAATCTATATTTCATCCCATATGTATTGCATGTGGTTTTGTTTCCATGAATACAACAACATATTCAGAAATTGATGCAATCAATAAAAACACATTATACAATCTAACGAGAACTCTAAATAGTTCTCATTTTTTTATAGGTTCCGTTTAATATCTAATTTTACCCCTTATTCAAAAATGTTGCTACCAGTACCACACCATTTTATTTTTGGAATAAAATTACAAATTTTTGAAAACCCATCAAATGTTTTTTTTAATCACATTAAAATAAACAAAATTAAAAAAAAATGTTTTGAAATTATTTATTAATATTTCAAAGAAACATAACAATGTTAAAAATAAAAAATAAAACAAAATTGAATACAAATTTTGTAAACTAAAAACATTTTTAAAAGACAATAATTAAAACGAAATTATAAACTTAAAAACATATATATAAATTTAAAATATTAAAAATAATTATATAATAAAAGAATAAATTAAAAAAATATTAAAATGAAATTTTTATTAAACTTTTTAAATTTTTTTATTTAAAAATTGAAATTTTTATTTTAGAAACTAATATTTTACTAAAAATTTTAAAAAATCATATTAAGAAATTAAAAAAACTTTTAAACTTTTTTCTAAATATAAAAAATTTTGAAAAAAA
>LPNX011186877.1:0-27558 GCA_001517045.1 Pseudotsuga menziesii | reverse complement strand
CACCACCCCCTCTCCACTCCCCTGCTCCCCTCTCTCCCCCCCTCTCCCCTCCCCCATGTTTGACTTCCGCCCTCCCTCCACCCCCGTGGGAGGAGCCGATTGAAATTTTAAAAAATCAATACTGTTGTAGTGGGGGGTCTCTTTCTCTTTTTATTCTATTATATGAGTGAAATATTTGATTTGCAATCGTACTCACCATGGGGTGCTCGTCATTAACGAGATGTGTGAACCTGTCATAGTTGGGGCCATCGATATTTTTGAGCAGTGGAGTATATCGACAATATTGTAAAACGTTGAAGATCATAGATATTATCGGTAATACATGTGTATCCATCTGGCGAGGAAATGTGTCCCATCTAAGAGCCTTATAGAAACATAACAAAAACCTATAACCACTTCGATTAATCGCTCTCACATTCTCTAGATTTCCTATTCTGCTCATGCTCAAGTATTCAAGTAGCTCGAAACACCTCATAAACACAACCTCTTCATCTTCTCGGGAGGTTAATTCGCCCCTCGTAAGCCACCCATATGGATTTCATATTTTAACAATTGTGGGAGCATTGCATAATCCAACACATCGTAGATTCATGTCACCATCCCTGCACGGGTCATGTCTTCACGGGACATAGATTGGATCTTGAGTTGGCATGATATTGTTTGCAATACATGATAATATTTTTCCCTATTCAATTGACTAGGAATTGGACACACTAATGAAGCCACTGCCTACGAAAGTTGGGGCTTCTTTAATCCACCCTTTGTGCCTTAGAGACCCCAGATTACATTTAACAGTTTGTAAAAACACTCTTTGCTGCCAAATCCACGGTGACCGGGTGAGAGGAGGCTAGAATACAAAGCTCGTACGATTCCACTGTTATTAACAATCTAGTCCCTGGATTACGCCATACATGAGTGGATTAAATTAACCAACCCTTTATAAAAGGCTACATCGTAAATACCCATAGATACTCTGTCAAGAACTAAAATCATTTTATGTTCATACCCACTGAAATCGAGCTCATAGTTCAAGTGGTGGGTACTAGCAAGAATGGTCACTGCAAGTTGCACCCACTGGGAAATAAAAGAGTTCGAATCCAAATCAAGGCATCCTGCTATGAGCCTACCCAACAATACAAATCCCTATTTCGAGGTAAATATTTTGGGTTTTCCTTGACTTGCAACATGCAATTCATGTACAAATTGCAATAATTTCTAGTCTTCCAATTGATGTTGCTCTCATTGTACTAAAGCATTAATGGCGGCTTCTAGATGTTTAGGCATTGAGATAAAGAAGAAGGGAGGCGCCATAGTGTGCTCATGATTCCATGTAGCGGTCATCCTTCTGAGATCGTGATCAAGCAGCAACGACTCGTTTTCGGGCGGCGGATTGTTGTCAGCGGCGGGCTTGATCGCACTCTTCCTGAGACAAACCAATGACTTGCAATCGTATGTTCTCCTTATTGAAGGAGCGATTACAATATCCTTCATGAACTTCTTGCTTATGGGACAAAAGAAAAGCTTGGGGACTCTACGGAGCCCCCCGACGCCCATCAAGCAACGGTCTGATGCCCAGCATCCAGTTGTTGCACGATGAGTGCCCATGGGGGTGGAGGGAGGGTGAAAGTCATGCATGGGAGAGGGAAGAGGGGGGGAGAGAGGTGGCATGGGAGCGGTGAGCAGTGATGGAGGTGGGAGAGGGGGAGGGAGAGGGGGGAGAGGGAGGGGATAGGGGCTGTAGGGGTGGCAAGGGACAGAGAGGGGAGGTAGAGGGGAGTGGGGAGGGGAGGGGAGGGGGGGTAGGGGTGCGGGTAGGTAGTGTTTAGTTAGTTTTTTTAATTTTAATTTTTTAATGTAATTTTATTGTTTTCTTGTTTTTTTTGTTATTTTAATAGTTTTGTTTTTAATTTTTTTCAATTTTAAATGTTTTTTATTTAATGTTTAACTTTTTAATTTTTTCTTAAAATTTTTATGTATTTAAAAAAAATATTCGTTTTTTTAATAATAAAAAAATTTAAATTAAAATTTCATAATTTTTTTAATAAAAAAATTATTTCTTAATTAAAAAAATCAAGTTTGTTTGTATTTTGTTTTTTATTTGTATTTAAATGTTTTAAAAGATTATAAAAAAATTTAAAACGGGGAGGTGGAAGTGATAGCCACGAAAGTGGGGAGACCCAATTTTTTAACATTGTGGTTTCAAAAATGTTGCAATGTTAGCACTACTTTTCGATTTGGAGGTTGATTTTAAGATTTTTTTACCAATAATACTAATTGTTAATTCCATGCTTTCAAAAAAGCTATAATTTTAGCATTTGAAAAAACCAATGTGCGGCTAGTAGCATTAGTTCTATTCAAGGGTTTATTTTAAGGATATTGTTAGTAACAATAAGGGTTTTTAAGGAAATGGTTGTATTTTTAAACTTGAAATAAAAAACATGCTACCGGTAGCATCACTTTTCAATTCCAAGGTTGGTTTTGATGTTTTTCACACACAAAAAATGGATTTTTAGGCCTAGAGTTCTCGTTGTGAGTATATAGTTCTCATCAGGTTGTATAATGTGTTTAAATTCATTCTTTACAACACAGAGGCAACACAGTCATGGGTCGCATTGTATGAAGAGAAGATGAGGAAATGGGACATTAACATAAAAGAATTCAAGCGGTTGCACAGTAGAAGCATGTGTTTTATAGATCATTTAAAATAAAATATGCCAATGATCTTCCCCCAACAGTTGGGTTGCAGACCAAGTCAGAGAGAAATATGGTGCATGTGGTCGTTACCCACCTAAAGAGGAGTATGCGCTAAACATTGGGATCAGGTGTAGCAACTCAGTAATAAAATATTTATGTACATTTCTAACATTATAATGCACATTTGCATTGTAACATCTATATTTAATATATTAATGCTTGGTTTATTAGACATATGGTACCATAATTTGTTAGCTTTTCTTACAGGTGCTTTCATTCCCATCTATGTCAGCTTATGGACATCATTTTTGCATCGAGAATGCTCATGATTGGAGTGTTACACAAGACTGTGGAGTGGAAGTCGATTTCAACCAATCTAGTCATGCTAGCCACCGTGATCAAAACATGATAGGAGTGATGTTGGGTTATGTCAAGAAGATACAATACATCATTCAAGTAGACTCCTCATCTTTCCAATGTGTTATTTTTAGGTGCAAGTGGCAGGACGAATTCGAAAGGAATAATGTAAAGGTAGATCGTGATAATGGGTTGATATGTATCAACTCTAGAAAGATGTGGGATGAAATTAAGGAGCCTTATGTTTTCCCAAAACACCACAACCAAATTTTCTTTTACCCAGATTTGTTGGATAGAGATTGAATACACGACCCTAAATCTAAACATGTTTTTTAGAACAACATTGTTAGCATGCCAACTGAGGAAGATAATGAGAGTGATGGGAACATAGAGTGATATGTACATGTTTTATTTCCTCATTTGTAGATTGAGATATCATTTTGTCACTGTTATATTTGATTTTCTAATTATATTATTTGTTTTTTATGTGATGATGGTGGAGATGGAAAGTTGATTACTAGATGCAGTGTTTAAACAATTTTAGTTGGTTAACAACCAATGTGATGCGAAATATGGTTTATGTCTTTGAAGTAATTTATGATTGCATGGAATGATTATATGTCATTATCCAAATTACTTGTATTATGTCTTGTGTATATATATAAACACTCCATGAAAACAACTTACGTGATTCAAATTTATTTTCTAAAAGTAAAGGCTAACATATTCTTCTAGACTTGAAGGTGTTCTCTAATTTATATATTAATATTGCAATAATGCTTGTATTTTATGATGTTTTTGTTATGAATAATGTTAAGAATTATAATTCCATTAACTTATGGCATTTATGTTAGATTAATGTAATGTTGTTTTATTATATGATTCGATTAAGTTCAATTAATTTACGGTTTTGTTAACAATGCATTAATTTATGTCCTTGATAACAATGTAATGTACAAGAAAAGGTAAGGTGCTCTACAATGAGTTAATTTAGGGACTTGATAACAATGCAATTTATAAGAAAATTTAAGGTGGTGTCTAATTTCTTCATCAAAATTTGAGTGTTTGTATTTCATGGTATTTTTGTTATAAATGATAATACTAAGAATTATAATTGCATTAATTTATGATACTTTTGTTATAATGATTTGCAATTTTTTTTTAATGGAAAAAAGTGTTGGAATATATTAAACCCACTCACAACTTAGGATAAAATAATTAATCATTATTTGATTAATTATTCACCCACTAGCTTAATTAGTTGGCATCCACTTGCACCTTAAAGTCAATGCATGCCATCTATATACTAGGAATTATTTATTTCTGATTCTGGGTTGATCTAGAATTAGTATACAGGACCTTACAGCAGTTTCTTCTTTTTTCTGCTTTTTCTGCTTTTTCTGCTTTTTCCTGCTTTTCTATGCTTTTCTATGGATAAGATAAAAGCTAGTCAACTAGGAAACTGGGAGCTTTTGTTTCCAACCCATCCTCCATTAGTTTTTCTCCATTTTCTAGGATTAGCATGTTATTTCCATCTCCTTGACAACTCACTCATTCTTTTGCCAACTCGTGAGGTCCTTGATAGATTTAGCAAGTGCTTTATCCACCTATGGGGGTTTGCTATATTTTGGTAAGTCAGCCTTTTTGAGCTTTATGAGTTGTTTCCATACAATTAGACTTTCCTATGAGGGATGTACTATTTATGTACACTATTATTCATAATTATTCAATGGAAGGATACACACCAATAATCATCTCTTCATTCATGTGATTCAGTCTCTTTTCTTCTCTCTATTTTTCCTATGTATGCTTGTGAGAATTCTTAGTAGCAAGATCTATTTCTTGTGCTTCTTTTTAGAATCATTGCACATAGCATTGATCTATTATTTCTACATGGTATCAGAGCTACAAGGTTGAGCAAGTTCTACAGAGTTGAGGAGCGCTTCCAGTCTCCTATCCCTCTTTGAAGAAGAGCTTGTCTAGCTTACAAGATTTTCTCCTAGTTTGTTTTGCAGGTTGCAGAGAGTATCTCTTAGAGCATATCAAAAACTTCAATATGGATTCAAAATTTCCTCTACTATATCCTTTCAACTATGCTGATTGGAAGCCAAAGATGAGTGCATACTTGAAGAGGCAATGTCTCTTTGATGTCTCCATTGGTGCATTGAGTGAACCTGAGTCTTATGAAGAGAAGATTGATTGGCTAAATAATTGTGATAGAGATTATGGAATTGTGTTTTTGGGAATGTCTCCAAATATATATCATCTCATAGATTATGCTGAATTTCCATTTGAGCTTTGGAAAATTTTGCACAAAGATTTTGGTTTTCAGGAAATTGAAGATGAAGCATGGAGCGAACCTAGCATCTCCTCTTGTTATCTCTCTCAAGATTTATTGGCCTCTACATTCTCTGATGAAGTTGATCATGATGAAGAATTTTCTCATACAGTTCATGTTGCTGCTGCCCTCTTTCATTCGAATGCTTCCTCCTTCAATGAAGAAGCAAATATTGAAGAGCCATCTTTTTCTGTGTCTCTTGAAGGTGATTTTTCTTCTTGTGATACTATTGATGAAAAAGAAGTAACATATGGAGCTGCTGCTGATATTTATTATGATCCTATAACCCATTCATTGTTCTCTAAATCTCCTATCTCAGATTCTGAGATCTATGTGCCATATTCTTCACACCTTGTGCATGCCTATCTCATTGATGGTGCGCAACACAGTGACTTCCAGGATGTTTGCTTAGACACATCAAGACTTATTTGTGTCATACCACTTACCTTAGTTGTTCTCATGTGCTTCAGAATATCCTCCTTTGTTCTTGGCATCAATACTCAGAGCCTTCTTGAAGATTGTGAACATCTCATTCTTTCCTCCTTTCATACAGAGGATTCATTACCAGTGTATTCCCATGAGTCTATTGATATGCTTATATGTGATCCTTTGGATTCTGATTTAGAAGCATATTTTCATGTTGATACACATATACTACCACCATCCATACCATCTACCATACCTCTGAATAATCCAAAGACTATACAAATCCCAAGATCACTAGTTGATTCCTCATTGGTCTCTTATGCAGTGATATTTATCTTACATGGTTTGAAGTCTTTCCTAACTTCCAGTGGCTGGTTATCCATGTCCTTGGTCATATATGGACTGATATTAAACATGTTTGTATCTATTCTAAACACTTATGGTTCAAATATTATGCCCATCCATCATTCATATTTTTACACCTATCAGTTTTCCCCAGTTGTTCATAATTTTCCTAGTCTAGCCCTATATCCTCATGGAGCCACTGAAGCCTTTGTCTTTGCTGTTCCATATGCTAATGTTTCTGATATATCAGTGTTTTATTAGCCTCATATCAGATCTATATAGGTGCTACATCAGATTGGAAGATTGACATGTGATTCACATCACAATTTTGCAGCTATTCAGGGAATTGGGTGTGAAATAAATTGCCTTTTTTTTGTACTCTTTGGAAAGGAGTATGCACAGATCTATTTTCCATTTCAGATTATGTTTGCAGATTATAGTTTGACAGCAGAAAAAAGCATTCAGATAATGCTCCTACTTCATCGGTTGATGAGATACAAGGAGTCTCTCCTCTTCCTTCTTGCAGGTTCTACACTCCAGCGCATGATCATGGAGTTCATGATTTCTTCAGCAAGTCCTTCATCCAGAAGTAGTTCACTCAGCTCATTAAAGTGAAGATGAAGATATGTTGAAGACATATTTCAAATTTTGTGCCTTGTCCTATCTTGAGGGAGGATTTTCCCCATGTGGTTTTGCCTCTTTCCTCACTTTTCTGGACATAATAATTGTTAAAGGGTGACCATAGCCTTGTTCCTGGGCCCTATATGCATCCATATTTTTTGTCATACCATCATAAAGTCGGAATTATAGGGGGGTGTTGGAATATATTAAACCCACTCACAACTTAGGATAAAATAATTAATCATTATTTGATTAATTATTCACCCACTAGCTTAATTAGTTGGCATCCACTTGCACCTTAAAGTCAATGCATGCCATCTATATCCTAGGAATGATTTATTTCTGATTCTGGGTTGATCTAGAATTAGTATACAGGACCTTACAGCAGATTCTGTTTTTTCTGCTTTTTCTGTTTTTTCTGCTTTTTCCTGCTTTTCTATGGATAAGATAAAAGCTAGTCAACTAGGAAACTGGGAGCTTTTGTTTCCAACCCACCCTCCATTATTTTTTCTCCATTTTCTAGGATTAGCATGTTATTTCCATCTCCTTGACAACTCACTCATGCTTTTTCCAACTCGTGAGGTCCTTGATAGATTTAGCAAGTGCTTTATCCACCTATGGGGGTTTGCTATATTTTGGTAAGTCAGCCTTTTTGAGCTTTATGAGTTGTTTCCATACAATTCGACTTTCCTATGAGGGATGTACTATTTATGTACACTATTATTCATAATTATTCAATGGAAGGATACACACCAATATTCATCTCTTCATTCATGTGATTCAGTCTCTTTTCTTCTCTCTATTTTTCTTGTGTATGCTTGTGAGAATTCTTAGTAGCAAGATCTATTTCCTGTGCTTCTTTTTAGCATCATTGCACATAGCATTGATCTATTATTTCTACAAAAAGAGAGAGAAAATGGATTTAAGGATGAAGGTGTAGGTATGGAATCTTCTTTAGGAGAAAATTTGTCTTTAAGATAGAATCTTATTTTCCCTTTGTAATAAAATAATTAAGTATGTTATATTAATTAAGTTTGATTGAATTTCTGCATCTCTATATTTCTAGGAGGTTAAACTCCAACTTAGAATTGGAAGACGCAATAAGGATTTATATGAAGTAGTAAACAAATTAGATGTATGTTTAATATTTATTCATCTTATTTTATGGTTTGTAAATAGGTGCATAGTTTTGATTTGTAAATTAAATCCATGGTTGTATATTTTACTATAAATATTTCATATATGTATCAATATATAATAATTGGTTTAGATTTTATTAATTAATGTAAATTTATAATAACATAATCCTATGTTAATCTAATAATTTATATAACTAATATGAATCTATACTATTTTAGAAATTAGATATATTCATTAAGAAACTAAAATTACATGAATATTTGATATCTTAAAATCTTGCATAGTTTTGAAATTATTATTCAATTCAAAAACTAATGTTATTAAATAAAACTTGCAAATAATAATTATAGCAAAGTAATACAACGATCCTTTAAAAATAATAACATTAACAAACTAATGTTACATCAATAATTAATTGCAATTCTTTGAACACTAGTCAGCTTTAAAACTCATTTTTAGAGGGTATAAAATGTGTTCCTTGAATGTGGACTAAAGTTATATTATATAATGAAGATCAGCATGATTAATAATAATATGTTTGGAGAATGCAACTTTTTGGTTACAATTGAGAGAAAACATGTTCTTGTAATTAAGTATTTTTCTTTCTTCTGATTAGATATTTTGATATTTATCATTGTAAAGTGAGTTATTATCAAAAAAAAATGTTGAATGATACAATGATAGGTCATATTGATGTTCATATTTAAAAAAATTTGTCATGTTCGTATTCATATATTATAATAATATTACATGGGAATACTTGACATTTTGTTATGATGTTTGGAAATTAGACTTATGAATTAAGCAAGATTCATTTATGTTTATCATTTGAATATATAATTAAGTTAAACACAACATTATACAATGAAGAGTTAATTTCGTTATTAAAAATCATGTTATATATTATTTTGAAACGCTCAACATATAGTTGCAACAAAATAAATATATTATTATATAAGTATACTATTATGACAAATATTACTACATTATTAAGAAAAATACAATAAATTATAATATCCAATAAATTAGATAAAATAAATAAATACACCAATTAATAATAATAAATTATTACATAAACATAATACTATGAAAAAATATTAAAAAAATTATATACATGTTACTATGTCAAATTATACAACAATCATAAATCATAAAGTTGCCACAAATTCATCCATAATTTATAATGCAAATTGTGATGTTTTTGTTGACTAAATAAAAAAATTAGTGATTTAAAGACCCACGTGATTTTGAATAGTACAAAGTTCTTTTAGTACATAAGCATACAACAATCATCATTTTCAACACCTAACATACATAAACAACGTGATCATGCCATCATAAACATAAACATAAACATCATCATACTAACATAAACATAATCATAAGTTTTAACAACAACGTAAATGCATCATCATCATTTTCATGACATAAACATAAACATACCATTATTAGCATTGCCAGCATCTAATAAATATAAAAATAAACACCGTCATATATATCATCATACCATCATTAGCATAAAACCTAAAATAAGCATGAGCGTACCATCATAAACATTACGTCACATATTCATGTAACATATACAACTAACATATTTAAACATTATCTAACAAACATAACTAATAATACATGTAAACATAAATAATGTTCCATGATCATCATTTTCATGACATAAATAAATAAACATCAACATATACATGAAAAATTCAATATAAATATAGATATAAACATATATAACATCAAAGTCATGATACAATATGTCAAATATAATAATATATGTGTAGTGAAATAACTGTTATGACATATCTTCTCCACCTCCTCCAGTAGAGGCATCATCAATATCTCTCTGACCAGAGCTAGATGCATCATCACCTCTACCAATAGAGCGAGAGGTAGTATTAGCACCTCTGCCAGCAAAGCCAAAGGAATCAATACCTATACCAGAAAGAAAAAGAGGTCTAAGAACAGGAGGAACAGGACCATCAAAATGAAGTGTACGGGCCTATCTGAGAATCTCTAAAATAGAAACAAGTGAAGAAGGAACTAATGGATGGTCAGGACGATGAGTAGGAACAAAGTGTTAGTTGAGCAGGAGTAGAGGAGATGATGATGTAGGATCGGGATTAAGAAGGTCCAGTAGGATTAGAGGGCTAGATGATGTCGAAGGATGTGGAGTAGGAGGACATGGTGGAAGAGGAGGTGGATGATACGTCAAAGGTGTAGGAGTACTAGGAGGTGGATGAGATTATGGAGTATGAGGAGGAGGTGTAGTGGATGTGAATTTTTTGCCCCTAGTCGAAGCAGCTGGTGGAGAAGGAGGTGTACCAGGTGGTGGAGGATATATACCTTCGTCTGACGACAAGATAATATGATGGACACCATCTAAAATATCATAAGCACCAAAATGTGCTACACCAAGCTCCTCATATCATGAGGAAGCATCATCCACGGCTCTGCATGGAAAGGGTCCTTAATAGTGTACCTCACATGTACCAGACGAACCCCTCAATCCTACATCATCGTAGGAAGCCAGTATGCAACATCCTATATGAACCTCTCATTTGTCCTATGTCAAACTCCAGGTCTAGCTAAATGAAGTGCCTCCAAATAAGTTGCATCTAGATCCATATGCTCCTCATCCTAAACTGGAGGAGGCAACACATCACCATCAAATGTCCCAACATTTGTAAAATATATAGTACACAATTATAATTAGACAATTTTATTAAACATGAATCTAATATATCAATTTAAAATAATTTTCTTTTGCATTAAGTATTTAAAGAATAAAATGCAACTAAAATAATTTAAACATAATGTTGAATTTACCTCTATCATTTGCTAGCTTGTCATGATTAAATAATATGTTGGGACACCATGTCCAATCCAAGCCAGCGTATGGATATGGAACCATGTATAAACTAGGCGGGCCCTTGCTTCCCACCATCTCGATCGCATATGTGGTAATCCTTGCTAGAAAGTCAGGTTTTCCCCTCTTGGACATTGTCTACCCCGACATGCGCATACGCACATATTTCATCAACCTAGGAGGGTGTCGGTAAAATATGTCCTAGTGGACAGAAATATCTCAAAAATAAACAAAACAACGACGAACGAAAAGGGAAGTTTTCCCTCCCACCAATACATGCATGATATCAACTAAGAGCACAACAAAATTGTTGTAAAAAAATAGCAGACAACCTAACACATCTAGGTTCCTGCAATAAATAATCAACATAATATAATAGAGGGTAGCTGATGCGGTGCCCATCACTGATTATGTGCGCGATGGTTGTCGCCAACAAAGAGAGGTGCCTAACATCCTCTCTACCAAAATCAGTAATGGAGACGATGCTACAAATCCAATTGAACATATACTAGCTGAGATGATGCTACAACTCCAAGTGGGACCTTAAGGAACTGAGGTAAGTCCTCAAATCTCATCGAGAGCCCTGTGATAAAATATATGTCCTCCTTAGTGGGATGGTACCACTGATCGGGACCAACTCGAAATTCCTACCTATGATGATCCCAGCATGCGATTAACTGGGTGAGGAATGTAGTGTTCCCCTTGAGTGATTTGGCCTCTCATAGAACTAGAGGAGACCGACAACTCTCAAGAGGTGTTGCATCTATGTAGTAATAGGTCAAGGGTATAAATATCTCTCCCTCTCCCTGACCTCCCACTCTCTACGTAAGTTATACTGGTCAACCCAAGCTTCTTGTTGCTACCTCTATTAACACCCAAAAATGGTTAACTACGTCATCTACCCCATTTCATGGCTCATTCGTCCATTTGCCTACCATATTTCCCTGAAAATCCCACTAAAAAGCCTCCAAAAGGCCTAAAATGCCTCCAAAAGGCCATAAAACCATCTAAAAAGGCTCCAAAAGGCCTAAAATGCCTCCAAAAGGCCAAAAAACCCCTTTTTCCTCCAAAAATAACCAAAATTCCTCTAAAAATAGCAAAAATCCCCAAAAAGGAAGAAAAGGAATAAAAATAATGAGGAAAAAGGAGGAAAACCCTAAAACAGCAAAAACCCTAAACAAGCTGCCCTAAACCACATGGTTTCCAAAACCATGGGCAAGCACTCCACCACTAAAAAACTATAAATAAGTGGTGGAGACCCCTCATTCCACATCCACAGTCATAAGCACCCTTACTCTGCCAAAACATCTCGTGAAACCCTAGCTTACCATCAAGCTATTTTCACTATTGAGAACCCTTTTGGCCTATTTTCCACCATCGGAGAAGGAGAAGGAGCAGCTCGGAGCTCGAAGCCACCGACATCGGACCAGCGCAACAGACTCCACCAACCTCCTCATCGGAGGTAATATTAATCAAAACACCATTATACATTTCTTTGTTGTTCTTACTTCATGTCATTTGCTTTTACTGCTTTAGCTTAGTTTTTATTTCAGTTTCTTCTTGTTTACATTATTGAACTGCTACTAAGGATTCCAGATTCCTTAGTAGGTGCTCATCAGCACAAGCTAGGGTGAAAACCCTAGCTACAACCTCACCTCATGGTGCTCACGTCTTTGTTTCACATATAAAATGAATTAGCACCTCTCATCAAAATAAATATAAAAACATTATATGAGAATTATATGTATTAAAATAAACATTTAATTGTTTTGCAAAAAATGGCATACAGTGCACCCATATGAATATAACAAACCGTAGGTGGTGCACTTCTATAACATTAACGCGTCGTAAATGGTGCACTTATGTGTAATTAACGTGCCAATTGTTAGTTTATAGTTTTTAAAAACCTTTTTTTATGTTTTTGCAGTGCAATGCAAGGATCCTAGATGATGTCATAGCACCAATATCGGTGTGTTGACTCCCTCTGAAACATCGATGCGCTTAGGTATAATGAACGCACATATTATTATTTTATAGTTTTTTAATAAATTTTATGTTATAGCGATGCACTATTAAATATTATACTATCAGTATGTGGTGTGTTTACACCATGTAAATGCATCGTTTAATGTGTGCTAACATAATGCGAAAGCATGATGGTTCTCCTAGAGGATGCCATTGCATCGAAGATCAGTGCATTGATGGTCACCGGAAAGTTTGGCTTTAAATTTTTTTTTTAATCATTACCGATGTGTTTTACAAATAAGCGCACCGTAAATTAAGTGCCCTATGTGTAATGAATGCACCGATTATGAGTTTATAGTTTTTAAAATTTATTAATGTTAAGGTAGTGCGCTACGAGGTAGTAGAGAATCGTTCATGCAGAGTGTTAGATACACTTAGTCACAATGTATACACAATGATCTTACGTGTAATTAAAGCATAGAATGTTAGTTTATAGTCTTAGAAATTATTTTATTCTATGATGGTGCGCTACAAAAGTGTAGTGCACCGGTACGAGGGTGAATTCAATTTGTCTGGCTCACCCCATCGTCGGTGCGACCTATAACAACTTACAGTGTGCACCAATGTTCGGAGGGAGCCGAACGAATCGAATGCACCGCGAAATTTTAAATTTTCTTTTTCAATTGGCAAATTAAGTAATAATTCCAAAAATTAAACATCTAAAATTATAAATTATGCAGTAAGAAATAATTTACCTGTTGAACTACGTGTCGGGGAGGCATTTTGGCTATGTATGGAGAATTTGATTTTTTTCCCACCATTTGGAAAAACTCAAATTCAATTGAGCAGCCAATGAAAGCAAGCAATGTGTCAACAGGGAGTGGAATGAGCACCAATGGCAGGGCATCTAGGTGGGTTATGGATGGCACCGGTGCAGATGGATCAGACGCACTATGGAGGGGTAACAATTATTTTGTATTAATTCTATCACAGCAATATTGGGACAAAGTACAAACTCACAAGTGATTCAATACAACTTATACATGAAATAATGTAACGGTACCACAATAGGAGGTTGCAGCTCTGTATAATCAATGAAAGAATGAATAATACAATTTGAATGTCATGCAGAATGCATGAATTCCAAGCCAATTCAAATTCACTAGGAGGTAATTCGAATTGCATGGATGGGTGTAGCTTAACTTACTGTTAGCCAACACTAGACACACTTAGTTAACCACTTAACTAACCATAACTGACTCTCACTGAGTCCTACCTGAATCGGAGTGTAATAGATGACTGATTCTAACTGAATGTAACTCAGACACATGTTACTACATGTTAATTAGTAGGTGGTAGCACATAATTAACTCCAATTATCTCTGATGAAGTTAACTGAAGTGATATTACTCATCAGAAGTGGTTGGGGGTGCATTAACTCACTCCAGTTCATCCCAATCAGCCCAAAATAGACAATTGCATGATGGAGGCACCTTTATGACTTAGATTAACTGATTTTTAGGTGAAACAACAATCAGTTAGCAATTAGGTGCACTTATGACACTCATATCACCCTAGAATTTCTCCATGTTTGAAGGAGGAAGCTCAGTTAGCCTCCCATATTTAAGGTGAATTCTTAGTTGGCCTCCTTGATTGAAGGAAGGCGTGGGTGTGCTCATGATGATTTCATAGTGTGCTCATCTTATGCCAATTAAGTCAATTAAACTTAGGATAGTGGGTAATTAGGCCAAAATTGACCAAATAAAGTGTGTAAGTTGGATAATGACTCCAACAACCCCCCTTAATCTATACTCAGGAGGAGTAAAATAAAATGCATGAAATGTTAGGGCCCCAGCAACAAAGGCCATAGGTCACCCTATACAAAAAAAAAATAACTCTAACAATGCTCAAAATAAAATTTAAGTGAGGAAAGAGGGAAAACCCAGTGGGAACCCCCCCCCCTAAAGATAAACAATGAATAAGTAATATGATCACCCTGATGAACTCACCCCCAACAGTGAACGGAGGTAAGTGAACTTTTTCTCTGTAAATATCTTGGTGAAGATATCTGCAATCTGCTCATCTGTAGAGAAGTATTGCAGAATAATGGTCCTGTCATGCACCAACTCCTTGATGTAGTGCATGTGTATCTCAACATGTTTGGTCATATGCCTGGTAACTGGATCTATGGAGATCTTAATATCACTTTGATTGTCACAAAATATGACTGTGGACAAATTCCTACCAATCTCAAACTCTGAAAGAATGCCTTGCAACCAAACAGCTTGGATACAAGCATTCACTGCTCCCCTGTACTTGGCCTCTGTTGAAGACAATGCAATGGCAATCTGCTTTTTGCTATACCAGAAAATGGGGCCACCACCAAACATAAATATATACCTGGAAGTGTACTTCCAATCTATGGAATCCCCTGCCCAATCTAAATCTGTATAACCAACCAACTCTAGCTTAGAATCTGCAGCATAGTGAATGTTGTAGGATATTGTGCCCTAAATGTACTGTAGGATCCTCTTAGCTTCCTTCCAATGAATATCATGAGGCTTCTGCATGTATCTTGATACAGCATTCATAGCATAACAAATATCAGGCCATGAATTTGTCAAGTAAATCAAGCTACCAATCAGTTGGCGGTAGATAGTGCAATCCATGGGTGGAGTGTTTTTTTCTTCTTCAAGGTTGATCCCTGAGAGGAAAGGGAATGGGGAAGCCTTGCATTCATCCATGTTAAACTTAATTAATAGGTCTAAAATTTATTTATATTGATTTACCATTATCCCATCAAATTCTTGGGATATTTCAAGCCCCAGAAATTACTTCAAGAGCCCCAAATCGCTCATCTCAAATGCATCGTGAAGAGCAATTTTTATGAAAGCAATGGAAGCAAGCGTGCTTACTATAATCAAAATATCATAAAAATATAAAACAATGATAATTAAATTACCATCATACTATTGTATATACACATTTGTATCTTATTTACACCTTTGGAAGTTTTGTGAAAGAAGAAAGGCATCCATCTTGGCATGCCATGATCTTGGGGCATGTTTCAACCCATAGAGTGATTTCTGCAATTTGCAAACCAAATAAGGATCTGATGTGTACCCCTTGGGCTGCTTCATATATATCTCCTCATGAATATCTCCATGTAGAAATGCACTCTTAACATCTATATGATGCACCTCTCAATGCTTGGATGCCGCAATGGCCAAAACTAGGCGGATGGAGTCCATCTTTGCTATCAGTGCAAAGGTCTCATGATAGTCCACTCCTTGGACCTGGGAGAACCCTTTTGCAACCAGACTTGAATTATATTTTCAATTTTTTCCATCAGAATCAACCTTTTTCTGAAACACTTACTTGCATTGAACTAATTTCTTCCCAGGTGGAAGAGAAACTAGCTCCCAAGTAGCATTTTTCCGAAGAGAATTAAACTCTTCGTCCATAGCAGCTTGCTATCTCGGATATTTCCAAGAATGGTAGTAGGACTTAGGATCTGACCCAATAATTAAGTAGCAGGTCTCTGACAGCAATCAATCATGACAAGAGAGCGTAATACCTACTCTTTGAAAATCAGACCGGGTTCTTCTTGGATCAGCAGGATTTCTAATGTTTTCCCTGGCGAAAGAGAGTGTCTTCTTAGCCCAAGTTGGGAGATGTGTTTTCACTTCAGAGTCTGATTTTTAACATGGTATTTGCTTCTGAATTATATCAGACATCATATCAGAAAAATCAGACCCATCACTCCCAATTTAATCATCCGAATAATGAGCAGAACAAGAAGGAATTTCAGCAGTTTTCTCCTTAACCAGTTCTACCTCTTGGAGAGGCTCTTCAAATCGGACACTTCTTTCAATGAAAATTTGTTTTTTTTATGATATTCAGAATCTTTAATCCTTTATATTCTTCTGGATATCCAATGAACAAACATTCAACACTTTGCGGTTGCAAATCCTTCCTCTTGTCATATAGAATCTGGGCCCATGCAGTGGACCCAAACACCCTGAAATTTGACACATATGGCATGTGTCCAAAATAGTGTTCGAAAGGTTTATTGAATTTCATGAAGGAGTGAGGTACTCTTTTCTGAATTTTTGTAGAAAAATTCATGGCCTCAGCCCACAAATTTGCAGCCAATCCTTTTTCTTCCAGCATGTATGTGGTCATCTCCTTGAGAGAGAGGTTTTTCCTTTCCGCTACACCATTTTGCTGAGGAGTGTAGGGAATGGAATGTTGGATCTTGATCCTACTATCTGAAAATATTTGCAGAAATTCATAACTAATATATTCCCCTCCATTATTAGATCTCAGAGATTTAATCTTTCTCCCAAAGGCATTCTCAACCAGTGCTTTCAACTCAACAAATTTCTCCAAAACTTCAGATTTTTTCTTGATGAAGAAAACCCAAGTGTATCTAGAAAAATCATCTATGAAGGTGAGTACATACCAAGATTCATTCATGGATGTGGTGGGAATCAGTCCACTGATATCAGAATGAATCAGCCCAAAGATACTCGATGCACGGCTTGCCTTTCCCCGATTAAACTTGTGCTCGGGATGTTTGCCAACAATACAACCTTTGCAAACTCCAATGGTAGCTTTGATGGCTGGGAGGCCTTCAACCATGGAATTTTTCTGAAGTTTTTGAAATTAATTGAAATTTAAATGACCAAATATCTCATGCCATAGTCTACTCACCTCATTTCCATGAGTGATAAGAGCGGTGGGCTTTGCATCCTCCAGAAAATGGGAAAACTCATAGGCTTTTGCATGATGGTTTGCTAAGCCTTTTGCAACAAGTTTACCAGATGCAATCTCAGTGATTTCTACATCATTGGGGCTGAAGGTTACTCTCTTGGGCACTCCGGTATGATTCATTTGATATACACTCAGGAGGTTGGAGTCCAAGGAGGGTACATACATAACATTGAAAAAGATGCCATGTTCAAGATTTACCATACCTTGTCCTTTAGAAATGATGGTAGAATCATCTCCCATGTGGATGGGAATTCTCTTCCTGGTGTCCAGAGAAGAGAAGGAATCTATGCTTTCCATCATGTGATTCGAAGCTTCAGATTCTATGAGCAGAGATTTGGGATTCGAGGTGCTTGCCATGAGAGCATGTCCTTTTTCTTGCTGGGTATCTCGATCTTTATGATATATATTCTGAACACTCTCCCAAATATTGATATTGTTTCTCTCAAGGAGAGAATCCATCTCATCAATATTCTTCTTCATGCAGGCATGTTCAGGGTGGAATCCCTTCCCGCAATATGAACACTTGACTTTCTCTTTTCCTTGGTTTCCTTTTTTCTTGTGTTTCTTCGAGCCGGAAGGCTCTTCATGTTGCTGGTTCTTTTCTTTAGGCTTTGGTGCATCAAATTTACTCTTTTGATTCTTCTTCCCTTTTCCCTTCAGATATTTGGGCCCCAAAGAAAATAGGGATTGATATTTTGGGGATCAGATGATCCCCATCTGAACAAACTTGCCATGCTCATTTGTTAGGGACTCAATGAAGGCATTGAGAGAAGGAATCTTCCATCCAGGGGTTGTGAGCTTCCTTCCAATGAATATCATGAGGCTTCTGCATGTATCTTGATACAGCATTCATAGCATAACAAATATCAGGCCATGAATTTGTCAAGTAAATCAAGCTACCAATCAGTTGGCGGTAGATAGTGCAATCCATGGGTGGAGTGTTTTTTTCTTCTTCAAGGTTGATCCCTGAGAGGAAAGGGAATGGGGAAGCCTTGCATTCATCCATGTTAAACTTAATTAACAGGTCTAAAATGTATTTATATTTATTTACCATTATCCCATCAAATTCTTGGGATATTTCAAGCCCCAGAAATTACTTCAAGAGCCCCAAATCGCTCATCTCAAATGCATCGTGAAGAGCAATTTTTATGAAAGCAATGGAAGCAAGTGTGCTTCCTATAATCAAAATATCATAAAAATATAAAACAATGATAATTAAATTACCATCATACTATTGTATATACACATTTGTATCTTATTTACACCTTTGGAAGTTTTGTGAAAGAAGAAAGGCATCCATCTTGGCATGCCATGATCTTGGGGCATGTTTCAACCCATAGAGTGATTTCTGCAATTTGCAAACCAAATAAGGATCTGATGTGTACCCCTTGGGCTGATTCATATATATCTCCTCATGAATATCTCCATGTAGAAATGCACTCTTAACATCTATATGATGCACCTCTCAATGCTTGGATGCCGCAATGGCCAAAACTAGGCGGATGGAGTCCATCTTTGCTATCGGTGCAAAGGTCTCATGATAGTCCACTCCTTGGACCTGGGAGAACCCTTTTGCAACCAGACTTGAATTATATTTTCAATTTTTTCCATCAGAATCAACCTTTTTCTGAAACACTTACTTGCATTGAACTAATTTCTTCCCAGGTGGAAGAGAAACTAGCTCCCAAGTAGCATTTTTCCGAAGAGAATTAAACTTTTCGTCCATAGCAGCTTGCTATCTCGGATATTTCCAAGAATGGTAGTAGGACTTAGGATCTGACCCAATAATTAAGTAACAGGTCTCTGACATCAATCAATCATGACAAGAGAGCGTAATACCTACTCTTTGAAAATCAGACCGGGTTCTTCTTGGATCAGCAGGATTTCCAATGTTTTCCCTGGCGAAAGAGAGTGTCTTCTTAGCCCAAGTTGGGAGATGTGTTTTCACTTCAGAGTCTGATTTTGAACATGGTATTTGTTTCTGAATTATATCAGACATCATATCAGAAAAATCAGACCCATCACTCCCAATTTCATCATCCGAATAATGAGCAGAACAAGAAGGAATTTCAGCAGTTTTCTCCTTAACCAGTTCTACCTCTTGGAGAGGCTCTTCAAATCAGACACTTCTTTCAATGAAAATTTGTTTTTTTTCTGATATTCAGAATCTTTAATCCTTTATATTCTTCTGGATATCCAATGAACAAACATTCAACACTTTGCGGTTGCAAATCCTTCCTCTTGTCATATAGAATCTGGGCCCATGCAGTGGACCCAAACACCCTGAAATTTGACACATATGGCATGTGTCCAAAATAGTGTTCGAAAGGTTTCTTGAATTTCATGAAGGAGTGAGGTACTCTTTTCTGAATTTTTGTAGAAAAATTCATGGCCTCAGCCCACAAATTTGCAGCCAATCCTTTTTCTTCCAGCATGTATGTGGTCATCTCCTTGAGAGAGAGGTTTTTCCTTTCCGCTACACCATTTTGCTGAGGAGTGTAGGGAATGGAATGTGGATCTTGATCCTACTATCTGAAAATATTTGCAGCAATTCATTACTAATATATTCCCCTCCATTATCAGATCTCGGAGATTTAATCTTTCTCCCAAAGGCATTCTCAACCAGTGCTTTCAACTCAACAAATTTCTCCAAAACTTCAGATTTTTTCTTGATGAAGAAAACCCAAGTGTATCTAGAAAAATCATCTATGAAGGTGAGTACATACCAAGATTCATTCATGGATGTGGTGGGAATCAGTCCGCTGATATCAGAATGAATCAGCCCAAAGATACTCAATGCACGGCTTGCCTTTCCCCGATTAAAGTTGTGCTCGGGATGTTTGCCAACAATACAACCTTTGCAAACTCCAATGGTAGCTTTGATGGCTGGGAGGCCTTCAACCATGGAATTTTTCTGAAGTTTCTGAAAGCAATTGAAATTTAAATGACCAAATATCTCATGCCATAGTCTACTCACCTCATTTCCATGAGTGATAAGAGCGGTGGGCTTTGCATCCTCCAGAAAATGGGAAAACTCATAGGCTTTTGCATGATGGTTTGCTAAGCCTTTTGCAACAAGTTTACCAGATGCAATCTCAGTGATTTCTACATCATTGGGGCTGAAGGTTACTCTCTTGGGCACTCCGGTATGATTCATTTGATATACACTCAGGAGGTTGGAGTCCAAGGAGGGTACATACATAACATTGAAAAAGTTGCCATGTTCAAGATTTACCATACCTTGTCCTTTATAAATGATGGTAGAATCATCTCCCATGTGGATGGGAATTCTCTTCCTGGTTTCCAGAGAAGAGAAGGAATCTATGCTTTCCATCATGTGATTCGAAGCTTCAGATTCTATGAGCAGAGATTTGGGATTCGAGGTGCTTGCCATGAGAGCATGTCCTTTTTCTTGCTGGGTATCTTGATCTTTATGATATATATTCTGAACACTCTCCCAAATATTGATATTGTTTCTCTCAAGGAGAGAATCCATCTCATCAATATTCTTCTTCATGCAGGCATGTTCAGGGTGGAATCCCTTCCCGCAATATGAACACTTGACTTTCTCTTTTCCTTGGTTTCCTTTTTTCTTGTGTTTCTTCGAGCCGGAAGGCTCTTCATGTTGCTGGTTCTTTTCTTTAGGCTTTGGTGCATCAAATTTACTCTTTTGATTCTTCTTCCCTTTTCCCTTCAGATCTTTGGGCCCCAAAGAAAATAGGGATTGATATTTTGGGGATCAGATGATCCCCATCTGAACAAACTTGCCATGCTCATTTGTTAGGGACTCAATGAAGGCATTGAGAGAAGGAATCTTCCATCCAGGGGTTGTGAGCTTCCCAGAATGAAAAGTGGAAACAAGTACAGAGTAGTTCGCACCAATTTTGGAGAGAATGGCGAGGATGAGCTGATCATCCTCCTTCTTCACCTCACACTTCTTCAACTATAGAACTAGATACTTGAATTTTTTGAAGAAGTCATTGAGAGTTTCAAAATTTCCAGCTTGAAGAGAAATCAGCTCATTCTCAAGCTGATAAATCCTCAAATCATCTTGTTTGTCATACAGGGAGGCAAGTTTGTCCCAAATCTATTTCGAAGTCTTCAATCTCGTAAGATGGAATAGAAGGTCCTTAGAGATAGAGAGACACAAAAACCCAAAGGCTTCATCCATCTTAAAATCTATCCTTGTCCACAACGTGGTTAGGCTCTTCCTCGGTGTTCATAGTGGCTCGGTAGATTCCTTTAGCATGTAGTTGGATCTCCATGTCTCCTTTTCATTGGTGGTAATTGAAAGGATTTATAAGTTCTATGGAAGAATCCACACTTCTATTGTAGCGAATGCAATGAACTTGTAAAAGATCCTGCAATCAACACAAAAAGGTCACCATAAGGTCAAACAGTCTGCACATTTCAAGTTTTCATCACACCCAGCATAATTGATCAAGCAAGCTTGATCAAAAATTCCTTTACTTGGGGTATTAAGTGGTAAACCTTTGGATTCTAGTGCAGTGCTGGAATTTGAGATTTTGCTCAATTTTGCATGCTAGATTCAGAAAAAATCGTGTTTTTCTTGAAGAATAGCTTCGTCCCGTCGTGGCTCTGATACCATATTTCTGTCACAGCAATATTGGGACAAATTACAAACTCACAAGTGATTCAAGACAACTTAGACATGAAATGATGTAAAAGTACTGCAATAGGAGGTTGCAGCTCTATATAATCAATGAAAGAATGAATAATACAATACAATGTCATGTAGAATGCATGAATTCCAAGCCAATTCGAATTCACTAGGATTTCATTTGAATTGCATGGATGGGTGTAGCTTAAATTATTGTTATCCAACACTAGACACACTTAGTTAACCACTGAACTAACCATAACTGACTCTCACTGAGTCCTAACTGAATCGGAGTGAAATAGATGACTTAGTCTAACTGAATGTAACTCAGACACATGTCATCGCATGTCAATCAATAGGTGGTAGCACATCATTAACTCCAATTAGCTTCGATGAAGTTAACTGAAGTGATACTGCTCATCAGAAGTGGTTGGGGGCCCATTAACTCACTCCATTTCATCCCAATCAGCCCAAAATAGAAAATTTCATGATGGAGGCGCCTTTACAACTCAACTTAACTGATTGTTAGGTGAAACAACAATTAGTTAGCAATTAGGTGCACTTATGACACTCAGATCACCCCATAATTGTCCATGTTTGAAGGAGGAAGCCCAATTAGCCTCCCCGATTGAAGGAGAAGGATTAGTTGGCCACCTTGATTGAAGGAAGGCATGGGTGTGCTCATGCTGATGTCATAGTGTGCTCATCTGATGCCAATTAAGTCAATTAAACTTAGGATAGTGGGTAATTAAGCCAAAAATGACCAAATAAAGTGTGTAAGTTGGATAATTGCTCCAACACTTTGACCAGGTGGGAAAAAAAATTATAAAAACTTGNCAGTTGAACAGACCGGTGCATTATAATAACACTGCTACACCACAATGTGGGTTTTAAATTAAAAAAAAAAAAAAAAAAAATTTAACAAATCTAGACCAATGCATTTGTCTTTTTTAAACACACCAAGGAATTTGTTAATAATGAATGACCCACGAAAGTTTTTTTTTTTAATTGATGTTTTTACTTGGGGAACCACAATGTTTTTAGGATATGTTGGTGCGCTATGGGTTTAGATGCACCGATGTGGTAAGATTACAAAAATGCACTGCTATGGTTTTTAAAAATTCCTATCGTTTGTCATAATATTTTTTAAACATGTCTCTGTCTTTTTACCAGTGCTGGTGCATTGGAATTATAGATGCATCGAGGCATTCATGTTGAAAAAATGCACCAAATAAAGTTTTTTTAACTAATCTTTTTTTCAAGGCGCGACATTGTTTTTTGAGGTCCAGTGTGTTTTTTTTTGTAGACACATTGGTGCATTATGTCTACTAAAATGCATCGATGTGATTTTAAAAAATTTATGGCCATTGCGATTAACTTTTTATAATTTCATTTTTTTACACCGTGCATCATTCCTTTTTTTTGTTGACCCAGTGTGTTTGTGGTCAGAACACACTAGTGCATTGGTGTTATATATGCACTAGGGCATTTAATTTAGAAACGCATCGCCTACGCTACTTACCTCCACTATAAATAGATATTTGAGCTCTTTTGAGAAGAGAATCTGTTATAACCTCCACTATAGGGCCTTTTCCTTGTAGTGTTTTGAAAGGAAAATCCCAACTCGTGGTTTTAACTAACCCTTTCCCACCCTAGAAGCAACACTTGGTTGCTCGAAATACTTCCCCTTCGAAAAGAGGTAAGGCAGGTTATCCTCCAAAAGGGAATGCTTCCTTGATTTCCCGTGTTCTTATGTGCAATGAGATGGTTAGTCTGACAACCAGGTCTTAGACATATGACACCCCTTTAGTAAATCCTGTTGACAGAAGTTATCCTAACAAGCCTTCCACCTCCACTACTCCTCCACCTCTCAACCCTCTTCAAATAAATAAACCTATTTTTGAATCAGTAATGTGCCCACATAAGAGCACAATTCATAAATTGACCTTTAATCCAAGTGTTCATGCTACTGAAAACTACAATATTATTGAAGATTTGGAACAGGAACCTTGCACTAGGTCGATGCTCGAAGTTCTAAAAAATTTCCATACCCAATATAGAACCTTGTTGTCATCTCTTAGGGTTTTGGACCCAAACACCTGTAGCGTGATTATGTTTAATCTAGAGTATTTCTAGTCGAGAATATCCCACCACCTTGTATTTCAAATTAACAACATCATTTGTGGGAATAATATCCATTGTATTATTTTAGATGAAGATCCCTCGACTTGTATCATGTCCCTATTCTATTGTAAGTAAATTGTCTATCTTGACCTTATCTAGTCTCCTAATACCCTCAAAGAATTTAATGGACGTGGTTTCAATCCTTATGGACACTTACCATCTTTAGTCTTGGAATTTGGGGGAAAATTGCTTCTATTTATGTGGAATTATTCTACACTCCCCTTGATTATAACTTGTTGCTTGGTCATAGTTGGTTTTATGTGATGACTATCATTGTATCCTTGTTCATTCACCTCATACAATTCCCTCACTAAGGGAAAACTGTGACCATTGACCAACTCGACTATTACACACTCGATATTCAAAACAACACAGCCAATAATGTCCCTTTTTTGGGAGATTCTAGACTCAATTATGAGAGCATGGGTGTAGGTCTCCTTAAGGATGCCTCACATATGGAAAATTTTCGCTTATATTCCTCAGATCCCCCACATCATGCCCCCATGATAAATATGATTTTCTCTATGGTATAATAATCCCTTGAATATTTTGACCCTTGGGTAGTACCTAGTCCATCTAAAATTGAAACCATCAGTGACATTATGCCTCTTATACGCCTCATTCCTTCAATTTATAATGATAAGGATCCTCTCATTATATGCTTGAATTCTCTATATTTTGATATGCTATTTGACGTTGTGAACCATTCAATGGGGTCATTGGATCATGATCTCCACATTGTTACCCTTATTGGCTCTTTTAGAATGTATTCTTTCTATATCATTATTCTTCCATCCAATGAATACCTCTTGGAATCCATGGCCAAAGACCACAAGCATAGTTTTCTTTCTATGTCAAGCTCATTAAAAAATGAAACAGATAACCATGAGAATGGTTCATTGCCTATGTGTTAATGCTCAAATCTCGCACACATGTGACATTTTTGTGATTCTTACAGTAAGGCATCATCAACATATAGCATGCATCCCATAAAATAAATCCTCATCAAATACAAGTAGTATGAGTCCAAAATGCCAAAAAATAGTCAAAAGAGAAGGTCATGTGGTTAATTACTTATTCACCATATATTAATTGTGTGTATTATCAATTATGTGCATGCACAATCCTAGCATGGATTTCCCTTCAATATTAATGCCATTGTCAAAATGATAAGATCCCAGCTACCCATCGCACATTAAAGGCTCATCAATGTCCCATCACCTCCAAGAATTTGAATTTGGCTCCTCCCATACCTTGTGACATTAAATACCCCCCTTTATGTACCTTAGAGCTAGTTCATGGATTCAATGGGTTCAAATTTGGATCTTGTTGTTTCTTGGCCACCTCTTGGCCTATAAAAGGAACCCATGGGAATGCATATTGTAAGAGAAATTTAGAGCAATGTTATGCTTCTTGAATTGTGTTGAAGCTTACTCATATCTCACATATTCCCATACCTAATAGCATTCTCCAATATCCCTTACCTCCTTCCTACAAGGGGAAAGTGTTTCTCCCATTTGTTCTTCAAGTTATTTAGAATTTAGTGTGGAAAAAATAGACCTCCATAAGGGAGATTGATTCCATTTGAATCCCACACTGTTACACCAAAATCTTGTCATATTGATCCATGTGTCAACCTTGTGCCTAATCCCTAAAGTTCCCTCTGCTAAACTGGAATGAATTTGAAGTTGTTCCTAGCTCTTTTTCCTCCTCTAGGAGGGTTGTCACTCTTTCTCCTAAAGAAAGGTGTGCCAGCCCCTTGCTAGCACACTTTCCCTTCATGCAAGGAGTGCCACTGACACTCTTTCCCCTCTTACAAGGTGTACCATCCCTCTCTGGCGCTATGTCTCCTACAACAAAGTGCACCATGGGTGTTTTGAGGGAAAAAAGCGAAGCTTCGAGGCCCTTCGCGAAGGTGGATGAAGTGGAGGATCATCCCTGTAATCTAGGTGAGGTGGAATTCAGTTCCCTAACCTATGGGGAATATCCCTTATACCCCTCCTCTTAATACTCAACCTACTATATCCCTTCAGCCTTATAAATTGAATCGTATCTCCATTGTGAAGGGAGGAAGGACTATGGTACTTAGTATGCTAGTGGAATTTCTAGGTGATCCCTATCATCCTTTGGAAGGCTTACTATCTTGATTTGGAGCTTGGCTTGGATTGTTGGATGGAAGGTTGCAGCATTAAGGCTAGGTTGTGACACTCATTCTTTATGTAATTCTATGTATCTCCTTGATTACAGTAATAAAAATCTATTTCCACAAACATTGATGTGTTTATAGCTTTCTTCCTTAACTATTAGCCTAGATCAATTCATGTTTGGATACGCATGTACCGTTTGTTTGTTTCCACTTGCTCTATAGGGTTTTGTAGCTCAAAATCTGAAGGCTCTGGAGCTTGGATCAACAAAGAGAGAAGAGGATTTTCAGACCTCAGGTAGGTTATCTATCTGTTAACTTGCATTTCTATTTGATATAGTAAAGTAGATTGTATTATGTACTTGATTTTTTCTAGATCCACTTGGACTAGGTAGATATGGCTTTAGTCCGCTTGAGTATTTATCCACTAACACACACATCCTAGGTGACACTATGTATTTTCTTGACCATTGGGAAATCTAAATTGGTTCTTGAATTGGCTTCTTGTTGTGGTTTGTATCCCACAACCTATTTTTCTTTCTATTTCATCGTATTTTCTTTTTATGTTATTTTTTCTCTAACAACATCTTGAAGGAGAGTCTATTTGGATTTATCACATTTTGTTTCTGTAACACAATATTGGGTGAATCCATGGACCTGGGTAACACTTTTTGGCAAGCGGATTTGGGCAAAACCAAAAAAACATACCTCGACCGAGGTTTTATTAAGCCCTCGACCGAGGTTTTAATACCTCGACCGAGGTTTTAATACCTCAACCGAGGGTTAATAAAGCCCTCGACCGAGGTTTTCTTCAGCCCTCGGTCGAGGTATTTATTAATCCTCGGTCGAGATATTGAAACCTTGACCGAGGGTTAGTAAATACCTCGACCGAGGTATGGACCTCGACCGAGGTACGTTTTTAAAAAAAAAATTATAAATAGGGGCCGCGCGGGCCCCCAACGTCATTTTCAATTGCTCGACCGAGATACGGAGCTCGACCGAGGGACGGAACTCGACCGAGGGATAGCGACCATCAGCCCAAAGCAACCCCACCTCATCAAAATGTCGGAGCAAAGAGG